>WTSP01013874.1:16473-42177 GCA_025331215.1 Actenoides lindsayi
ATCAACACCCTCCAGCTCCCAGTACTGCAGCATAAGGGCTGGATGGGGAAAAGCAGCTCAGCCAGACCCATTACAGCATGAAAGAAAGCTCTGACAGAATATTTATGGAAAATCCTTTATTATCTTAATTATCTTGTTTCAAAAATAGAAAATAATTCCCACCAGACTCTTCTTCAAAGAAAAGCTTCTCAAATAACAAAAAATACTTTGAGAAACTCTACTTTTCCACTTTATCACAATTGACTGCATTATCTGTATGAAATAGTCATGTCATTTTAAAAACTTATTTCAAAAGATAGTTTTGTAATATCCTTTCTGCTGAATGATTGCCATCCTCACATAACATAAATATATATGTGTTTTTGTGTTGATATCTGAAAGGATATACTTAACCCAACTGAACGTTCTGCTCTTCTTTCATCTTACCTATTACAGCAATGAATTGCTGCTTTTACATGATAAGATACTTCTGGTGGGGTTTTTTGGTTTTTGTTTTTTTCTTGTTTCTTTTTAGAAAATCTCTTGGAATGATGAATCTGCTTCACAGATATATACATAAGTGCATGTAAGTTACAGAGAGCTATATTGTTGTAGTTTACATCGTATAGATTAGATGTACGTAAGTAATAACATAAGAAAGACACATTGCAATTCCAAAGTTGTGCATTGAACGATTTGGAAGTATCACGCTTACACCTGCCTATAAAACAATAGTTTAACTCCATCCTGTGTTTGAATTAGGTAGGAAATACATTTTGGTGATGCTATAAATGCATACATACTATAGATTAAATTTATATCTACAATGATAATTCTAGCTATTTACTGTATAATATGCCTTACCAGGAGGTGGTGAAACATTTTTCAGGGCAACAGCATGGATTCCTACCACATAACACTGCTGGCAGCTGGATTTTCCTTAGAAATTACTATTTCCAAAATCATCTTTACTACATTTAAAAAATATTTATCATTTTACTTTGTAGCTGTGCAGTGTGGTAATCCCGGAACAACTGCTAATGGAAAAGTATTTCGTATTGATGGAACTACGTTCTCTAATTCAGTAATTTATTCATGCATGGAAGGTTACATACTTTCTGGATCATCTGTAAGACAATGCACTGCCAATGGAACGTGGTCTGGATCCTTGCCAAACTGCACAAGTAAGACACATAATGTTTGAATAGTTTTTCGTTTTCTCTCCTCTGAAAGACAATGAAGTAAAATATAGAAGTTGGATGCAAATTAGTTAAGTCTTCAGCTTTTTCTTGCACTACTTCATAATTTTGTCCATGAAATACTTATTAAAAAATATATTACTATGAGAAAATAAGGAATATGTTTTCTTATAAACAGACACAGTATAGTAAAATATAGACTGCGGTAACAGTTTAAAGGAGTTGTGTGGTTACATTACTACTTTCTTTCCTGGTATATATTTTTAATCTTGTTTGTTTTGTGATACATCATATTCAGACATTATTCATTAAAACTTAGTAGTATAGTATTCTTGTCTCCCAGAGGGCAGAAAATATAATCCTTGAAATGAAAACTTGAGAAATTTTTATATATACCTCCGAGGTCAAAACTGTTGTCCCACTCTCACATAATGTCTTCTGTTTGGCCTCTTCATTAACCTTATACTTGCTTTGGTTACTCAGCTAACAGAAGTTATTTCAACTTCTCACACATTCATAATAAGCATTTTGCACCAGTTTATTTTGAAGGCCATCTGTTCCTGCTTTATTACATGTCCTAGTTCATCTTCTAGTAACACTTATGAAAATTTTGCATTTATGTGACATATGAAACTACCTATGATTTTGAGAAAACATCATTAGCAGTATAGCAAACTGTTGTTTAGATTTTGAACTATTAACCTATTTTTCAGAGTTGGCTACTTTACATACTTAAAGGAAACCAAATAGAGGCTAGAAGTTAGATAATAAAACTTCTTCTCTTTGTGTTCATTTTAAATCCATCTCTAATGGTAAGCATGTGAACAGTTGCTTTTGAAATCAGCAAACCTCTGAGAGAGTCTAACGTTTGTATTTATTATTTTCCAAGTTTTAATGAAAGACAGATTAATTGTACCAAGGATAAAGGTGTTTTGTGATGGTAATAGCATCTGTATTATTTATTTATTTATTTATTTATTTAGAATGCTATTTAGCTGAAGTACATAGTAGAACCATCTTAAAGAAAACTACTCAGGTAGACACAGGAGATTTCTGCTTAAAACGTAGAAAAATATCTTAACAGAGAAGGTATCCTAACCAAAAAAAAAAAAAAAGAAAAAAAAAAGAAAAAAGGCATTGTGAAGATTATGTAATAGACAAAAATATTAATGATTTAATTGATATATAAGTATTTTAATTTTGTTACACAACCAATCTGTTGACATTTCCAATACACATTTCTCTCTTTGTTATGATTACATGTCTTAAAAATATATCCACTTATATGTTTATTCCAGTGATAATGTTATTTAGGGTTGTTTAGTTTGATGCATATCCCTTGGAGTGGTCAGAATATGGAAAGAACAATTGAATGAAAACCTTACCAAAACCTTACCACTAAATGTGAGAATCTCATACTGACTCTTTTCTGCCTTATGATCACTGCTGACTATTAAGTAATTCCTAAAGAGGAGTGTAAGCATTCCTAAGTGCTGTATCTTGTATCTGAGCTGATAGAGGTACTAGCAGCAGCTCTAAAACACCCAGAAAGAGAGAGGGTTTTTATAGCACTAAAGAATGGCTGAGGCCAGCAGTCACCTCTGGAGATTGTCTAGTCCAACTCTTCTGCTTGTGGCAGCATCAGCTGGAACAGGTTGCTCAGAGCTGTGTCCAATATGTATCCCTTTCTACCGACCTTCAATTTTACATTTCCCTAGCACATCTAAATATAAAATTAAAAATATGTTAAACATCATCATACTTAACTTGTTGCTATGTTCTCTCTTAACACCATATATCGATTTTAAATTACTAACAAATATTTAACACATATTAGTGGACAGTATTAGCTAAATAGTTAGTTAACAAATCATGAGTTAGTAATACCCTCTCTTTGTCCTGACAGTTTTATCTCCAAGTCTATAAAATGTGCTTGAAGAAGATTATCTACTGTGAGGGAGCAATTTTCTCATAATGATTTTAGATTGTATCCAAAGCAGTAGAATTGGCAGTGCCAACAGACAGGGCAGGTTTTATTTATTTTTTTTTCCCCTAACTGTCCCTACCATGCTGCTGTGGATTAACCCTGCTAGGCCAGTAAGCACCACACAGCCAGCTCCTCCCTCCCTCCCTCCCTTCCTCCCTCCCTCGGGATGGGAGAGGCAATAAAAGAGTAAAAGTGCAAAAACTCATGAGTTGAGTTAAAGACAGTCTAATAGGTGAAGCAAAAGCTGTGCTTGCAAGCAAAGTAAGGAAGGGATTCATTCACATCTGCAGACAGATGTTTAGCCATCTTCTGGAAAGCAGTGCTCAGTCCCACAGAATGTTTTCTTGGGAAGACAAACACTGTTAACTCCAAATGTTCCACACTTCTGCAAATGTTGTTGCTGAGTGTTATGTCATATAGAGTGGAACATCCCTTTGGTCTGTTGGAGTAAGCTATTCCAGCTGTGTTGTCCCCTCCCAACTTCTTGAGAATCTCTAGCCTACTTTCAGGCAGGACAACATGAGAAACAGGAGACCTTCATGCTATGCAAGCACTGTTCCACAGTAACTGAAACATCCATATGTTATCAACACTACTACGAAGAGAATTAACTCTATCCCAGCCAAAATTAGTACACATGCTCTCTTTTTTTTTTTTTTTTTTTTTTTTTTACTATGTCAAGATTTCCCAAAATTTGCTTTTTACCTGTTCAACCCATGGAACTTCATTTCTGGAACCATTACAGGTTCCAGAACAGCTTAGGCAAGCACCTGTCCCAAGTGGCTCTTGTAGCAACCCACAGTGGATCTGGATGTTGTGTCCATTTAAGAACCATGCAGTTTAGAGCTTTGACCTGCCTGGTTAGCTGACACTTCCTTGATCCCCCTCAGGGTTATGTGTGCAGAGTTCTTTACTGTACTGGGAAGGATGAGTTCAAAGTCTCATTGGTTCATGCTGTGCCACTGCTTGTATGAAACTCAAGTGTTATCAGGCAGGGTCATATCCTGACATTTGTCCCACATAGCGTCTCTTCTAGGATCTTCCCCTCTTCCAGGATTTTTTCTTTAGACAGGATATTCATCTTAGAATCACAGAATTGTCGGGGTTGGAAGGGACCTTAAAGATCATCTAGTTCCAACCCCCCTGCCATGGGCCAGGACATCTCCCACTAGAGCAGGTTGCTCAGAGCCCCATCCAGCCTGGTCTTTAAAAGTTCCGAGAATGGAGCTTCCACCACCTCTCTGGGCAACCTGTTCCACTGTCTCACCACCCTTGTGGTGAAGAAATTCTTCCTAATATCTAATCTGAATTGACCTATCTAGTTTTAAATCATTCCGTCTAGTCCTATCACTGCCCGACAGCTTAAAAAGTCCCTCACCAGCTTTCTTGTAGGCCCTCTTCACATACTGGAAGGCCACAATAAGGTCTTCCTGGAGACTTCTCCAGACTGAAGACTCCAGATCTTCTTTTTATGCTAATTTTTTTACACTAATTGTTTCTTCTAGTAAAAGCTTTATTCCTATATTTATGACCAAAAAAAGAGATATCTCAGTAAAATATAGGTAATCTCTTTACATCTGCTTATGCTTTCTTTGAAAATCAAATGCTGCATTGCAAGACAAAAGAAGAAAAGTCTTTTCCTTACCACTACTAACCCACCTCTACAAACAGTTCTGATATTACAGTATAGTAATATGAAGAATTATTTTTTTCCCCATATGTCTTCTCTTTCATGCAACTCTTTTTCCTATAGTAAGATGAAGACTAGTGAGAACACGTGAAAGAAAATGAGGTCTGAGGTGTTTGGGTTGTTTTGTTTTTTTCCTTTGAAATATGGTTTGAATAGTTACTGATAGGAAGGTGGGAATTTTGAGAAGGTAGAACAATCTAGAGATCTTCTAAAGCCATGGTGACTTGCTCTACAAGGGATCAGTGTTAAAGTGTCAGTATGAGGAAAGGGAACAGTCATTACAATAACAGTTAACAGTGGAAGAAGCAAAAAGTTTCTATTAGTGACCAAAAGAAAGACATTGAGATTTGTAAGGAAGGTGAATGAAAAAGCTGAGAATGTGGTTTTAATTGGATTTAAGTAATCAACAAAAATAGTTTTCAACAGTATGAGCTGTTTGATCATATATGGTGTAATGTGTTTGCACATTCTTAAATGTGTAAGGCAATAATTTGAAATATTCTTCATACAGAACAATCTAAAGAGATGAAACAAGGATTAGAGAAGAAAGGATAAAGGCATGAGCATTATGTCATAATCCATTCAAAACAATAGTATACCTGGAAAAATACCAAGATATCAAGGATGATTTTAGTTGAATTTGCAGCATTAAGGATAGTAAGTGGAATATAACAAATAAAGAAGGGTAAAACATGTAGAATGTTTTAATATACTCCTGTAACTAAGAGAAACAGTTCTGTCTTTCACCACGCTATATTTTTTTAAGAACAGTAAAGAAAAATCTATGTCTCTTTAGGTTAAAAAAAAAATAAATTACTGTGTTACTAAGTAAAGTAAAATAGGCTGATCTCCAGTTTTCATTATCACTGTGCTAGCTACCTTTATAGTAATGTAGATAACCCTCTGGTATGTTTTATAGTCTCTTATGCTTCTATAGAGAGGAATTGTGTGTGATTTTAAGATTTGATTCATGCAGCTTAATAAGCAACTGCTCATTCAGACTGTGATAAACTGTAGAGCAGGCATACTATATACCTTGCATTCTCAGTTTCCCTGCTATTTAAATCAAGGGACCTGGCCAGAATACACTACAAACACATAGTCATGGATTTTCTCATTTTGGAAACCAGAATACAAGGAGGATGCCATTCACATTGGTCCTGCCTTTGCACTGAGTTAGAAGTGGCCAGGATGTGCTTTTCAGCACAGGAAACTGTGTCCCAGCATTTCACCAAAGTAATAGCAATGCTGTAGGGGGATTTTCAAGTTTACTATAAGACAAACTGTATAAAACATGGACGCTGCATTTTGTATGACCTACATTTTCTTCACAGTGTTTGGGGTTTGGTTTGGGTTTTTTTTCAGAAAAGAACAGCTTTTTATCCTTTCCACTAGGCTTCTCAAGATTTCTTACTCTGAAAACTGTTCTTACTTTGAAAACTGTTCCAGAAATTGATAGATACAATTGACCAGATTTGAAAGAAACTCATCTATTTTAGCATTATTATCAAATTATAATGACATACTCTTTAGTGACTCCTTATGAATATCCTGACACTAGAAGTAACAAGGTTTTACAAGAACTCACACTTGTTAAAGTACTATAGGCGTAATTTTGGCATAAGCCATGGCCCATGTTTGGGAGTTACCTGAGCATTATCATCTATTTCTGTACATAGTAACCATGTGAGCATTTACAAAGTGGGAGCATTTTGCAGAAATATCTCTTTAATTTTCCACGGTCTCTTTCCTTTCAGCATGTACCCACAGAAAAGTCAACTAAATAATAGATACCTGCTTTCCTAACAATGAAACTCTAAATTGATAGGAACATTTGGGGGTATCAAAGGGTGGTAGTGACCTATGGATTATTTCTTGTTTTGTTTTGTTTTTAATTTTATAATCCTTAAAATTTACTGATCAAAATTGTATAGTCTATTACTTCTACTTCTAAACAGATGTGCTGATGTTCTCCAAATACAACTTACATCTCCATATGTTGTGTTTGGCAGCTAATTCAGATGACATTATATTTATCTTCTCTTGATGGAGATAAGATATATCATACTTTTTCCTTTTCCTTTTATTCCCCAATAAATTTCTAGTTTTTCCCCTCACACATAAAGAAAGCACATTTAGCTTTTAAACCCTGTTCCTCAACTATTTAATTGCAGTTATCAGTTGTGGAGATCCAGGAGTCCCAGCCAATGGCATGAGATATGGTGATGATTATGTTGTTGGACAAAATGTTACTTATATGTGCCAACCTGGTTATACAATGGAATCAAATAGCTCCTTAATTCGCACTTGCACTAGCAATGGCACGTGGAGTGGAGTAATCCCAACATGCAAAGGTACAGCATTTATTTTGATTGTCAACTATTTCTTCTATGACTTTTACTGTTTATTGTAATGAGTCAGACAAATATTTCAACAGAAATCAAAACTTACTGTTAGTATGAATACCCTGAATTGATTTTTTGGCTTCAGGAATGGTAACTTCATCCTTTGCTTCTTTTCCCTTTTATTTTTCATACCAACACAGTATGTTGAACAGTTTTTTAGCTTTATAAAACATTTTATTACTTTGCTGCTAAACTGAATTAGCCAATAAGAAATGATGGTTTAGATTTGTTTGTTTGTTTGTTTGTTGAGGTTAGCATGTCATACCAAAAATGACGTTATGTATACCCCTGTGTTTACAAAAAAAAAGAACAAAAAAACACTCAAGCATGTGATAGACAGCTTTGGGAAAGGTCTGCATACATATAACTAAACTTTGTCAAAGACAAATTGTTCTGACTTACCTTATCCATAAGACTAAGGTTTTTTTTTCTGATTCATTAGATGTGCCCCTTTGAGCATCACTGTGCTGTGCTCAGCGGAAAGACTAAGTCCTTCTAGCAGATTTCCTAAGAAATATTCTTCTGATTCATGTTATTTTCCCTACTGTGAAAAGTGAAAGGATTAGTCTCCAGATCTTCCTTTTCTCTCTTTTACTAATAGCATTACTGATTTTTCTGTTTGATTGGAAATTTTTTATGCTCTCTGTTGAAATTTAAACAGCAAAAATTCTGAACATTACTAAAAGACCTACTTTATCTGCATCATCAAAACAATTTTCTCTGAGAAACTCATTTGCTTGCTAAACCCTAAAAAGTCTTCTCTCTAGCTCTTCTCACTCTTCCTGATACCACTGCTGTAGAGAAGCAACATTACCATTTTGGTGTTCTTTCTGGGTTCACACTATGTCTGATCTATATTCCTTTAAGACTCGGTCATCTAAGTTTGTACTTTCTTCTCATCTATCTTCCTTCTGTTTTGTTTTCAGAAAGTACAGTTACATACCTGCTCAGTTCTCATTTTTCTCCCGTGAATTCATTCATCAAAACAGATTGAATAAATTTGAAATCTCTAGCCTACTTAGAATTACTTAACTTACTCAGTACAATTTGCCCAGTATCTTACTAAGTCCAGTTTAGTTCTGATTTTTTTTTATAATGTCAATTTTTAAAGTTAATTTCCCAACACATTCTTGAGGATGTCAGACTTAGAGATCCTTTTAATTGGTTTGGGTTTTTGGGTTTTTTTCAGTTGTATTGTGCTTGCAGCCAGCCTTAGCTTCAATTACAAAACTGATTTTAAGAACAGAAGAATAGTCATACTGTTCCTGTTGACCAGGTCTCTGTCTGTCTCCAAGAGTAGTTGTAACCAAACATCTAGATCATAAGACAGAACAAGTGTTTATGATATAGTCTCCCTATCTCAAATTCTTAAGTACTATAGGACACCTAACTGGGAGCAAGAGATCTAACTCTGATTTGATTCAAACAGAACCATAAAAAGAAAGATTTACACTGTCAATTCTGGCTTTTGAGTTTTTGAGACTTTCTGGTTTTAGGTGACACATATTTATAGCTTATATAAATACTAAATAATAATATGCAGAATCTTCATCGTTCTCAGAATTTCATTCTATTCCACACAGGTTTGTGTGAGGGCACTAGATAAATTAATAAATCCCATTTCTTTGTGTAATTAAAAGTAACATATAATACACAGTAGTATGTTTGAAATGTATAACAATTAGTTCTTACTGTCAGGAGGAAGTACAAGGGTCCTCTGGTACCATTTAGTTAAAATAATTGGAAAATGAGTTGGGCAGAAAATGGATGCATAATTGTCATTGTGAAAAAGCAGATACAAATAATTGTCTGGCATTGCCTAGTTGGAAAAAAATGCTGTTCATCTGCAACTAAATACTCAATTATTCAAGCGTTGTCTTTTCTGCAAACTTGCATGTTTAATACACTTTCAACTCTTAAACTGAGAAATGTTGCTATACATGTTTATGGCTAAATCTCTGAACAAAATATTTAGAGAGGTATTCTGTCTTGTTGCTGAATGTTGTTTAGTTTTGCTATTTTACCCAAAAATTCTGATACTACACCTATTTTCATGCTGCTACTTCTCCTTTCCTTTATTGAGCAGTATTTCTTCCTTTATTATTAATCTCAGAAGTTGAAATGTACAGAACTTTTTAAAAGACCAACTCATAAAGCTCTTGGAGAAAGTGGGCAGACTTTTGCTGCTTAGAGTACTTATTTTGACTTTTACTACAGCATAATGAAAGTGTTGCAAAAGCTATCATGTCCTTTTTTGGATTGATTGTTTTGTGTTTGTTTGTTTGGGGGTTTTTAACTATGAGTCAGAGCAAGAGAAACAGAAAGTATAAAATTAAGGCCTTAAAATTTAGGTTTGGTTTACTGTTTGGCAAAGGATTATTTGATAATAATACTACTTTCATCCAGGATTCTCAAACAGCCATGAATGATGCTGCAGAGCATCTTTGTGGTATAAATAGTTAAGATTCTTTCACTGAAGAGTATAATAAGAATGGAGAAAAGATGCATGGTGAACCTTCTGCAGATCACATTCAAATACACAGTTTTCCTGATCTAGTGCCTCTGACTTCCTTTCAGCCTGCAAGACGACAGCTATGTAAACATAAGTTAAAAGGTTATGAGTGCAGCATTTCATTTCCTCCATTCTCATGACCTGTGTGTTCTCTGATTTATTTTTGTCACCATCCCTTCTCATTTACCCCAACTGCCTCCACTAAATTAAATCATACTAATTTAATTGGCTTTCTTTCCCTTTTTCTAGCACTGTTTCTCCCAACTTTTCTCATTTTTATCCCTTTTCTGTTTCTCATTCCTTCTAGTAAATCTGGCCTAAATTTCCCCCTTTCTCTTTTTGACTCGTATTTTTTTTCATTCAACTTGTTTTATACCCGTTTTCCTCCAGCTCTCAATTATCAATTGTCTATTACTATCCCATTATCTATTGAGTAGCTCTTTTGTCTTCATCACTACATTTATGTCTGTTTATTTCTACTGTTCTCCTGGGGTGTTTTTCAGTCCTCTTTCCTACAGCTCAGTAGAAGATAGTTCTGGTTTTTTCCTGGGAGGCCTAGAAATAAGAAACTATATTAAAATACTTTTTGTTGGCCTTCTTGGAGGTAGTAACACTGACAATATCAGGAGGTTGCAAGTCCTTAATTATTTCCCTCTAGCTAGAAGATAGATGATTTTTGGTGAGGAGCTATTGATGAAGCAAATATTAACCAAACTGTGGTGCTCAGAAACAGACTTTTAAGTCATATTTTGGCACAGTCATCCTGGAGTTTCATCCCTGGCCATTAATATCTAGTAAATGCCTAAGATAGTTAACAGGAAGAATTATTTGACTGTTACCACATTAACTAAAGATACTTGTACTCTATGTTGTCTAAACAGACAAACAAAATCTGTATACTACCAGACATATGTTAAATATTCTACACTTCATAGTCTCCATACTTTTTAGATAGTCCTCCTATGTGGTTTAATGCAGCATCCTGTTTTATCTAAGGCACTTGATTCATCAGCCACTGTCTCCTAAATGGAGGAAACTAGAAGTACTGACTTCAGGAAATGTGACAAGAATACAATGAGAAAGATAGCATGTCCTGAATGTATTGTCCTCTAAAAAAGGTGAAATTAGCACATATGGTTCTTCTAGTAATTGTGTGCACTGGGGATATTTACAGCAGCTGGGCCTAATTATTTTTAATATTATTGCAGCTGTTACCTGCCCAACTCCTCCGCAGATCTCTAATGGAAGGTTGGAAGGAACAAATTTGGACTGGGGCTTTAGCATTAGCTATGCCTGCTCTCCAGGATATGAACTCTCTTTTCCTGCTGTTTTGACTTGTGTTGGGAATGGAACATGGAGTGGTGAAGTACCTCAGTGTTTGCGTATGTATTTACTTTTTAGTGTTACACTTCTTTATTCAACTGTAGTGCTTTTCTCCTCTTTAAAGTTTCCACCTTTTCCCCTACCCCCCTCTAGCAGTGGCTCAGTTCATTTCAAACCTGAGACAGATATAACCCTTCTGTATTTTCCAAAATGGTAAGAAAATTCTAGATTGAGGAAGACATAGAAATATCTGTAAATCCTTCATGAGCATATAGGAAGCCTTAAAAACAAAGAGGAAAAAAAAATAAATTACAGGAAATGCATATCAAATGATCCAAGGCAAAATAAGATTAAGAGGTGCTGCATTGTTTTCAGATCCAGCTACATATAGACTAGGAGAAGTTTTGTTGTAATCTCTTTATTTCCTTATTATTCATCCTAAACTTTCTCTGATGTTCTGTTAGTAATGTCGACTACACCCCAGGGTGATTACTTGACAACTGTCAATTTTTTCCTCTAAACTAAATCAAGTTACATTTTTTTTGTAGTGAATTTTGTTAACCTGAAAGTTATAACACTGATGGATTTTTATATTGATATAAATTTCATTAAAATAGCAAATATGGCTTTTTCTTAGCTTGACGTCATTCCACTCATTATTTAAAAATATTTTTAAAGAAGTGATCATGATGCTTTTGAGAGATAGTCAACTGATTACACTAAAGAAGGAGGTTCTGTAGCTATTTGTAGAAGTACTACATTTATTATCACTTCGTCCAAGCTCAAGATAGGTGCATTTCTTAGAGTAAAACAAGTAGGGGAGGCAGGAGACCTGCATGGATGAGTGAGGAGCTTCTGGAAAAACTCATCTGGAAGAAGGAAGTTTACAGTATGGGGAAAAAGGGACTGGTCTCTTGGGAGAATTATAGGAATGTTTTCAGGTTATGTAGGGATGCAACAAGGAAGGCCAAGGCCCTCTTGGAATCAACTCTGGCAAAGGAAGTAAAAGAGAACAAGAAGGGCTTCTTCAAATACATCAATGGTAAATGGAAGATTAGGGAAAATGTGGGACAACAGCTGTATGAGGTGGGAGCCCTGGTGACAAAGGATGCAGAGAAGGCAGAGTTACTGAATGACTTCTTTGCTTCAGTCATTACTGCTAAGACCAGCCCTCAGGAATCCTAGACTCTGGAAGTAAGAGAGAAAGCCTGGAAGGAGGAAATCTCCCCACTGGTCGATGAGGATTGAGTTAGAAATATTTTGGGTAGACTGAACATGCACAGATCCCTGGGCCCTGATGGGATGCACCCACTAGTGCTGAGAAAGCTGGTTGATGTTATTGCCATGCCACTCCCCATCATTTTTGAAAGATCATAGAGAATGGGAGAGGTTCCTGAGGACCAGGGGAAAGCCAATGTCACTCCAGTCTTCAAAAAGGGCAAGAAGGAAGACCCTGGAGATTACAGACCCGTCAGCCTCATCTCCATCCCTGGAAAGGTGATGGAGTGGCTCATTCTAGCACATGAATGAAAGCACAAGAAAAGAAGGTTATCAAGAGTAGCCAGCATGGATTTACTAAAGAGAAGTCATGTCTGACTAATCAGATAGCCTTCTGTGATGGTGTGACTGAATGGGTAGGTGCAGGGAGAGCAGTAGATGTTATCCACCTTGACTTCAGCAAGGTATTTGACACTGTCTCCCATAACATCCTCATGGGTAAGGTCAGGAAGTGTGGGTTAGAAGAGTGGATGGTGAGATGGGTTGAGAACTAGATAAACAATAGAACTCAGAGGGCCGTTATCAGTGCCGCAGTCCAGTTGGTGACCTGTAACTAGTGGTGTTTCCCAGGGGTTGGTACTGGGTCCAATCTTATTCAACATCTTCATCAATAACCTGGATGAAGGGACAGAGTGTACCCTCAGCAAGTTTGCCAGTGATACGAAACTGGGAGGAGTGGTTGATACACCAGAGGCTGTGCTGCCATTCAGAGAGATCTGGACAGACTGGAGAGCTGGGCAAAGGGGAACCAGATGAAGTTCAACAAAGATAAGTGTAGAGTCCTACACCTGGGGAGGAATAATACCACATGTCAGTACAGGCTACGGGCAGACCTGCTGGAAAGCAGCTCCACAGAGAAGAACCTTAGAGTTCTGGTGGACAGTAAATTATCCACTGGACAGCAATGTGTCCTTGTGGCCAAGAAAGCCAATGGTATCCTGGGATGCATAAAGAAAAGTGTGTCCAGCAGGTCAAGGGAGGTTCTTTTCCCCCTCTACTCTGCTCTAGTGAGACCATATTTGTAGTAATGTGTCCAGTTCTGGTCTCTCCAGTTCAAGAGACAAGGAAATACTAGAGAGAGTGCAACAGAGAGTTACGATGATGATTAAGGGACTGGAACATCTCTCTTATGAGGAAAGGCTGAGAGACCTGGGGCTGTTTAATCTGGAGAAGACAGACAGGATCTTATTAATCTTTACAAATACATGAAGGGTAGGCGTCAAGTAGAAGGGACCAGTCTTTTTTCAGTGGTGCTCTGTGATAGGACAAGAAGTAATGGTCACAAACTGAAACACAGGAAGTTCCACCTCAACATGAGGAAAAACATCTTTCCTGTGAGGGTGATGGAGCCTGGACCAGGCTGCCCAGAGAGGTTGTGGAGTCTCCTTCTCTTAGAGACTTTCAGAACCCACCTGGATATGTTCCTGCATGCCCTGCCTTAGGTGATCCTGCTTTGGCAGGGGTGTTGGACTCAATGATCTCTAGAGGTCCCTTCCAGCCTCTGCCATTCTGTGATTCTATGGCTCTATGTCACTGAAACTCTGTAATGGTCTTGAGTGAGAAGTCTAACTGAAAGAGGATAAGTTCATCTTCTTGTCTTCACAGTTTCTGAAGTTTAATTCCAGTTTGCCATGGAGCTGAGCTTGCCAGAGTGCTTGCTAAATATTGTAAAACTCAGTTCTCCATTTTTTTACTATTTTTTTCATTCTTCATCACTCCCTTTCAAAAATGTTCTCTGTTTTGGCTGTATTCTACTACTAGGAAAGCATGTCACATAGATTATCTGTTCTTTTCCTTTTTTCCCTAATGAAATTCTCTTATTATCAACAACAGTTCCTTACTGCTGCTGAAACTGTATGTACCAGAGCTGGAACACGGTGAAAGGCATTGTTTCTGGAAGAGAAAAAAAGCACCATCTGTTGTTTTAAGTTCTCTAGATGGAGGTTTTCTAGAGTCCACTCTATTATGAACATCAAAGACCATGAAAAATTCCTTTCGTCATTTGTTCTTGGTTGAAATATCATGTCCATAACATTCATTTTTGGATACCACAAGCTATTTATCATCTTTGAGGTTGAAATGCTCAATACTGCTGTATGCACTGAAAAAGGGCCTCCACCTTTAAACTTTTACAAAGGTATAGTTAGCACAGAATGCAGCTGCCTAGGAATTAAATGCTGTTTCATGCAGAGATTACACTAACTGAATGTACTATTGTTACCCATTGGCTTGCAAGAGAAAGCAATTGGCAGCCAGTGCTTGTCAAAAAGCTTAAACAAGCTGCCATCTGGCAGAAATGAGAGGGAGCTGGTGAAAGCCATTCTCTGTGAACAATCTTTTAGCAGTTCTTGACATCAGAAATTTAGTTCCCAGCTTGGTTCCATAAAGCCTGTAGATGAAGATATGCAAGGCACAGTTATAACATGGAATAATTATTCAGAATGTAATACGGTCGTGTCTTTGGTTGAGTATTTGTCATCTACGACCTAGTAAATTTGTCTGTAATAAATTACTTATATAGTAATTTGAGTAAAGGACTGCTGTTTATATAAGCTTGGCCATAGATAGCAAAAAAATACTGGTCTATGCCTGAAAATCCCTAACTATAGATATAACTTATTGTTAATCAGTTGAATGTCTTTGAAGAATGAGACTAGCCTCAGAGCCTCAGTGCGAGAGCTCCACAGCCCTGTCTGTGTTAAAGGCTCGTGGAGTCCCTAGGAAAATATTTCCCTTGGGAGTGGGAGCACTCACAGAGCTTAAAGTTAGTTTGCTGCAGTTTTAGTTGTTCTGTAGTCCCCTGTTCCAGCATCAGAGGGAAGCTGCCATGTTTTACCATGGTGTCTGGTTTCCATGGTTACCTATATAGAAGGCAGATAATCAGTAGGTATTCAACGATTGGTTAAAGTTGATTGACAACTAAGTGGTGGAGATTACTTAGTTTTATAAAAAATTAAAACCAAAAACCTACTTTTTTAATGTGAGGATTTTATTTACCTTGAAAGTGGTTGCTACCTTGTTGATACAAAGAAATGTTCAGGAGCCATTTTTAAACATCTGTGTTAAAAATCTGTGTTTCATGTATTTTCTAATTAAGACTTCCACAGAATTTTCTAATGCAAACATAAATTACGACCATGATCTGTCAATCATACAGTGAGGTTCACTGTGTGGCACTATCCTCAATTCATAGATCTTTTCAGAATTTAGCCTATAATTCTGAAGATAATTATATTCCAATTAAATCCATTAAAATGTATACATTTCTGGTATGTTACAGCTTAAGTCCTTTTCCTTCATACAGTCAGTCTCTTCACTAAGAGGAAGAGGGCAGATCATTTCATGTGAGCAGGTCCTTTGGAAAGCTTAAGGAACAGGAGATAAAGATAGAGATATTAGAAATATATTTTGAAAGTGGTTGGTTGAGAGATGTGATTTAAATTTTGTTTGTAGAAGAGAAAGATGGAACAGAAAATTCCACTTTTTGTACAACATGCCTTTTTAGATACATATCGTGCAACACATCCGGGTTAGCGGGGGTTTTTTTGTGTGTGTGTTTACAGCATTTTCTGTTTGATCTGAAAACAGACTCTACAATATTGAAATTCAAGGTGTGTAAGAGAATAATATAGTCTGATGGCGCAAGGTTTACCATGGCTGACTGCATTTCCTGAATCAATTATTCAAAAGCCAGTAAATTTGCCAGATGTGCATTTACTTATTTATGCTGTGTTATAGACATAAGGAATCGTTAGGTGACATGTAGAAAGCAAAAAAATCAGTTTAAGAATATATTCTCATCAGACAAATTTGTCCCACCTAGTAACAGCTTATTAGTGTTTGACTTTCAGATTGCTGCTGAAATTTCTTTACTATGTTTTGGATGTCTTTTGTTAGCTATACTAACTTTCAGGTGTTGTATTTCCATACATACCAAATCTTCCCTTTCAGTGAAGGGTGAGGAAGTAAGAATTTATGATTCCTAAAATCTGTCTGACAAATCCTTTAATCATACAGAAATGTTGAGCACTGGGTAGGTGGCAGAAAGCAGGAGAGGACTGGAGATTGACCTGAGGGTTTGGTATACTCTCTGATTGCTCTTTATAGGAGGATTTGCAGGTGGATGTGGCTTGGGGCAGATGTGAACTGTGGATATTAGGGCCTGACTAAAATAAGTTCTGATGTTGACATTCAAGGTTACAAGCTACTGATCAAGCCTACTATGTAGGCATTTTGAATAGTGAGCAAAGATACTGCAAACTGAGACAGTCTAAAGAGTGGCTCTTTAGTCTTTCTTTTAATTCATATTAAATATTTCTGTATTTTATCTGTGTTTAATAAAATAAACATAGAATTCGGAGTAATGTCTTGACTGCATTCAGTTAAGTGTTATTTTAGTGTATTTTAATAAATGACACATTTTATTTCTACCATGTCTTTTCTCACAGCAAAGTTTTGTGGTGACCCTGGAGTACCTGCTCAAGGTAAAAGAGATGGCAAAAGCTTCATCTATCAGTCAGAAGTCTCTTTCAGCTGCAATCCTCCTTTTATTTTGGTTGGCTCCAGCACCAGAATTTGCCAAGCAGATGGCACATGGAGTGGTTCCTCTCCTCGATGTATAGGTAAGGTTGCACCAATATTAGTGACATTTCTTGAAATGTTTATTATTTATTTTCCTGCTAAAACTATTTAGGAGTTTTCAGCTATTTTAAATTATCCCAGTGTTACTCCATACTCTTGAGGGATCAAGCTACTTTTTTCTTTCTTTCTCTCATTGGCTTATTGCATGCTGTTGAACAAGCTTAATTTGTGATACATTCATGTATTTCATAAAAATACTGTAGTTTGTTTTGTCTTTATTGTCTTTTTTTTTTTTTTTCCAAGAACCTACTCGCACAGCATGTGAGAATCCAGGAGTCCCAAGGCATGGGTCACAAAACAACACATTTGGCTATCAGGTAGAGTATATTAATTTTTCTTAACTTGCATATTAATGTATTTTTATATTACCTCAAAGTCTAGAAACTTCTGATTAGAGGTCCTGAAACTGATCATGCCTTGTAAGAGCTGGTTACTGGAGTGTTGCTGTGTTTCCTTATTTCTACCTGTTGAATTCCTGGCCTGTACCAGAAATAGTGTGGCCAGCAGGACTAGGGAATTGATTGTCCTCTGTACTCAGCACTGGTGAGGTCATACCTCAAATACTAGGTTCAGTTTTGGGCCCCTCATTACAAGAAGGACACAGAGGTGCTGGAGTGCATCCAGAGAACCACAATAAAGCTGGTGAAGGGTCTAGAGAACAAGTCTTATAAGGAGCAGCTGAGAGAGCTGGAGTTGTTTAGCCTGGAGAAAAGGAGACTCCGGGGAGACCTTATCACTCGCTACAGCTACCTTATAGGAGGTTGTAGCAACATGGGGGTTGCTCCATTCTCCCATGCAGCAGGTCATAGGAGAAGAGGAAATGGACTTGAGTTGTGCCAGGAGAAGTTTAGATTAGATAACAGGAAAAATTTCTTCAGAGGAAGGGTTGTGAAAGCACTGGAACAGGCTGCCCAGAGAAGTGGTGGAGTCACCACCTTTGAAGGTATTTAAAAGACGTGTAGCTGTAGTGTAGGGACATGGTTTAGTGGCAAACTGGTAGTTCTGGGTTAATGATTGTTGGGCTTGATAATCTTGAAGGTGTCTTCCAAACAGAACAATTCTATTATTCTATGAAACAACAGTGAAAATTATCAGTTCTAGACAAATTATTGTCTGTAGATCCTGGAAAGAAATACTATATTACTGTATATGCAATAAAGTTATGATTCATATAAACCACAAATAAATTAAAAATGCATTTATATTATGCCTCATTTAACTTCCTGTATGAATGGAATAACAATGACTTTTTCTTTCGTCCAGAGCAGAAAGGTAAAAAGTAATTCTAAATTATACCAAAATAGTGAAGATGGTATGTCTTTGATTTTCTTTTGTCTGATAGATCCATTGCTTACCATTTAAGCAATAGACCAAAAGCGCTTTTACAAAATTAAGCAAAATGTTTTGAGATTGGTGAATGCATAACAAGGAGTTCTTACTGTTGAATATATGATGGTTTTCTGACTCTAACCCAGGGTGGGGTTTTTTTCTCATTTGGGAGTTTGAGGGGTGTGTGTGTGTGTGTAGTTTTGTTTGTTTGTTTCGTTACATTTTTTTAACTCTTTTCAATACTTCACATTTAAACTAATATTGATAGGGTTGCTTAAGTGACTTAATTATTAAATTTTAAATTTAATCTCTGTCTCATTAAAAAAATCAAGCTGTAGCCTAACAGTAGAATTCAAGTTTTCATATGTGGAGTCCTATTTTACCTGCTTTTCAACAAATGACAATAGCTCCTCTTTTACCAGACTATATCATTGACTTATCACTTGCTTTTCAGTTCTAATGCCAAGTCATGAACTTGCACAGCACTGTTATTTTGTTCTTGTTTTTTCCCCTACTCTTGATTATCTGTTTTTCTATATCATTGATTGCATTGAAAGTTCAGGCATATGTAACATAATTCAAGTCTTGACTGAAAGACATATCAAAATGTTGACCTCCTGGAACCTACACTAACAAAAGCACAAATATCACCACCTCACATTTGACTGGTGTTTCAACTGTTAAATGGAAACTTTGTAACAAATATGTAACAGAGTTTTGCCTTGATTTTATTGTTCAGTATTGAATTCAGCAGGCAGAAGCAGATCAGATTCATCTGTGTTCAAATAGCACCAAGATACTGGTTTAGTGCTACTTGGATATCAGGCATGGCATGTTAATGAACAGCATCACCTGCTTTAATATGTACTTCTCTAGGATGTTTACCGTTCATCTAAGTATTTTTCACTTAACCAATCTACCTTAACAGTGTGTTACAATGAAGAATCTTTAGAAATTAGTGAATACTGACTTCATATGTAATCTGGAAAATAAATTGCTCCTTGGAAAGGAACTGTGGTTTTGAACTATTTCTTCAGATAAATTGCTAGTAACATAGAAAATTGCTTATAGCACTTTGACCATAAACTGTTGTAACACAAGATACTACTGAATTGAAGAAACAGTTTAGAATTGCTTAGACCAGTCATATATGCAAGATTTATTACTTCTCATACTTGTCCAATATATGTTTTTGTAGAAATTAATCTCTTTTCCCCTTCTGAATTTAGAAAGGAAAATAGCCATTTTATAGTAGTGGTAGCCCTGTGTTATCTTTTGGGTTCTGTTTTATGAAATGCCATATGAAACCTGGTCTGCAGATGTAGAGAAACCTCACAAATAATCTTCTGTGAATGTAATGCTTATAAAAACTTTAGTGCTGATTGAATTGTAGGATGAAATTCCAAGAAAAATGCTGTACCATCATAGTGGAGCTGTCTCCATTAGCACAGCTGGTATCATCACTGCGTCAGTGAAAACGTAATTTAAGCCTTATCAGACACCAGGTAATTTTCCTGGTTCCTTCTTCTCAGGATCCTGAGGTTGGTGGCTTCAGCCTGGTGTCAGTGAGGGATCTTAGTGTCAGAAGCTGGAGTACTTCACTGGCAAGAATGTGATTTTGACTGGCTTTTTCCCTCTGCATGGGTAGTTTGTTATTGGGTTTTGTTTTGTTTTGTTTTTTTCTCTGTCAGTTCACCTGGGGTTACTTAAAATGTTTCTAACATTCTTTTATAACACACTGCAGCTCCACATTATATTTCAAACTACTCTATAAGGTGCATTTCACCTATGTTTAGGTACTTGTTCTTTTTCACTCCTGAAACCTGATTCTGTCCAGGTCTTCATTTCTTTAAGTGACTGTGGGTGAGTTGTTCACCCTAATGTGGTCTCCAGTACTAAGCCCGTGTCACATCTCTTATACCCAAACCTGTAGTCTTCCTCACCACATCTTGTGTCTCCTTAATAAATATTAAGGCCTTTGCTAACATTCCAGTACCACGCCAGTTATTTCTCTATACCATATCCCCTTAGTGGCAAATAGCTCATCCTGCACTTAATAGCTTCTTGTTACTACTATGGATACAAATCTATAGTTGAACCATACAAAGATAAAGGAAGGCATAAAAATTAGTCATAGCCACCTGATCACAAGAAAATTTGATGTTACAGCTAAAACAAATTTAAATAAAACGAACAAACAAACAATCAGAACTCCACACAGCTCAAGACACTTTCAGAAAAAGGAAACCTGATTAGCTTCTACTCATAGGTCTTGTAAACTCAATAATCTGTTACCAGTAGTGACAATACAGTATTACTGGGCTATCAAGCTACAGATACAGCAAGACTTAATGGGTTGTATTTTCATTCACCTAAAATATGATGCTAAAAGTTAGTGAAGAGAAATAACAGACATTCCCTTAGCCTATTGGTCTTTGTCATGAATTGCTGGGAAATGAGAAGCTTGTTAGAGTATGGACATCAGGAAGAAGTTCTTTACTATGAGAGTGGAGAAATATCAGAGCAGGTTGCCCATGGAGATGGTGGAGGTCCCATCCTTGGAGACATTCAAGGGCAGGCTTGACAAGGCTCTGAGCAACCTGATCTAGTTGAGGATGTCCCTGCTCACTGCAGGGGGGTTAGACTACATGACCTTTAGAGGTCCCTTTCAGCCCAAGGCATTACTATGATTCTGCGATTCTGTGATCTTTATGTTATTTGGTAAATGGAATCTAAGAAAAAAGTACCACAGAGTAACTCATGAAAGTTAGAAACATCTTCTGTTCTTATAAGGGATATAAGAAATAGAAAGGATCATTATTTATTATTTTTTATAGTTATGATAAATTACTATAATATTATTCTAGTGGAAAAAAAAAAGTAGAATACCATCCTAATCTCTATAAATGGATGCAGATTGATAGTTATGCATTTTCTTCATAAGATTGCTATTTATCCTGTTAGAGAAGAGCAAATATATGGTCTTTCATTCTTAACGAAGGAAAAGTTAGTGATGCTGATTTGGGGAATACCCAAACTGCAACCGATACTATGGAAAAAACAAATACAGAGTAGAGATGATTAAGCAGAATACAAGGAATTTTTTTTAATTTTTTTTTTTCCCAGGATTGGATGAAAACACTGTTACACATAGAAGAAATCATCCCTAAAACCAGAGAGTGCATTGAACAAAGGTATTTTAGCCATTTGCCCAGCTCTCCTTACTAGTGTTTCCATTCAAGCTGTATAACAAAAAAAAAAAAAATGCGAGCAAGTCAGAAGATCGTTAAGGCTGCGAGTTTTTAAGCCCGTAGCTGGTTGTGTCGCAGCGCCACCTGGTGCCCCTGGCATAACAACAGTGCAAAGTGCACTTTCCGAAATGGCTTGTAGGCTTTTTTTGGCAAGGAGCCTCATTCCTTTATTTGTTTGTTTGTTTATTATCTTGAATAGCATGGCAGCGCTTCTAAAAACGTTTTAATCACTTATAGTCACAGAATCGTAGAATGGTTTGGGTTGGAAGGGACCTTAAAGATCATCTAGTTCCAATCCCCCTGCCATGGGCAGGGACACTTTCCACTAGACCAGGTTGCTCAAAGCCCCATCCAGCCTGGTCTTGAACACTTCCAGGGAGGGGCTATCCACAACCTCTCTGGGAAACCAGTTCCAGTCTCTCATAATGAAGGTAGTGTTCTTCTGGGGAATTTCTTCTAAAAAAAACCCAAACTTCTAAATCTACTCTTTTCCAGTTGGAAGCCATTACCCCTCATTCTGTCACTACAAGCCCTTGTAAAGTTCCTCCAGCTCTCTTGTATGCCCCCTTCTGATACTGGAAAGCTCTAATAAGGTCTCCACATAGCCTTCTCTTCTCCATGCTGAGCAACCCCCAACTCTCTGATTGTCCTCATAGGATAGGTGTTCCAGCCCTCTGATCATCTTTATGGTCCTCCTCTGGACCTGCTTCCACAGGTCCATATCCTTAGTTTGGGGGCTCTAGAGCTGGACCCCATCTTCTTCAGGTGAGGTCTCAACAGAGTGGAGTAGAAGTAGAGAATCACCTCCCTTAACCTGCTGGCCACCCTTTCTTTTGATGCAGCCCAGGATATGATTGGCTTACTGGGCTGCACTCTCACTTTGTTGGCTCATGTTCAGCTTTTCATCAACCAGCACCATCAAGCCTTTCTCCTCAGGACTACTTTCAATCCATACTCTGCCTTGCCTGTATTTATGCTCAGGATTGCCCTGACCCAGGTACAGGACCTTGCACTTGGCCTTGTTGAACTTCATGAGGTTGGCATGGGCCAACCTCTCAAGCCTGTCAAGGTCCTTCTATATGGTATCTGGATTGCCTCCAGTATGTTGACCACACCACACAGCTTCGTGTCATCTGCAAACTTGCTGAGGGTGCATTCAATCCCACTGTCCATGTCACTGACAAAGATGTTAAACAGCACTGATCCCAGTACCAAACCCTGAGAAACAGCACTCATCACTGGTCTCCACCGGGACAAGCCATTGACGGCAACTCTTTGAGTGCAACCATCCAGACAGTTCCTTATCCACCGAATCATCCGTCCATCAAATCCATGTCTCTCCAATTTGGACACCAAGATGTCATGCGGAACAGTGTCAAATGCATTGTACAAGTCCAGGTGGGTGACGTCAGTTGCTCTTCCCTTATCCACCAACACTGTAACTCCGTTGTAAAAGGTCACCAGATTTGTGAGGCACAATTTGCCCTTTGTGAAGTCATGTTGGTTGCCACCAGTCATCTCCTCATTTTTCCATGTGCCTTAGGAGAGCCTCAGGAGGTTCTGGTCCATGATCTTGCTGGACACAGAAGTGAGACTGACTGGCCTGTAGTTGTCCTGATCTTCCTTTTTTTTTCTTTTTGAATATGGGGGTTATATTTCCCCTTTTCCAGTCAGTGGGAATTTCCCCAGATTGCCATGACTTATCAAATATGATGGAAAGTGGCTTAGCAACTTCATCTGCTGCTTCCCTCAGAACCCATGGATGGATCTTGTGGGGTCCCATGGACTTGTACTCCTTCAGGTTCTTTAAATGGTCTCGAACCTGATCTTCACTTACACTGGGTGGTTCTTCTCCCAGTGCCTACTTTGGCCTTCTGCAACTTGGGTGGTGTGGCTAGAGCCCTTGCCAGTGAGGACTGATGCAAAAAAGTCATTGAGTACTTGAGCTTTTTCCATATCCCTCCCTCCTTCCTTCCATAGAGATCCCACATCTTCCCTAGCCTTCCTTTTATCACTGATGTACCTCTAGAAGCTTTTCTTGTTACGCTTGATGTCTCAGGCCAGATTTAATTCTATATGGGCTTTGGCTTTCCTAACCTGATCCCTGGCTGCTCGGACAACTTTGTATTCCTCCCAGGCTACCTGTCCTTGGTTCCGTTCTCTTTTTGCATCTAAGTGTGTCCAGAAGTTACTTGTTCATCTATGCAGGATGAACTTCTTGTAAAGTCATGTGTTGGTGGTGGTTGTTTTAACTAAGCCCTTTGCCACCCAAAAAAGTACTTCAATTTGGTGCAACTTCTAAAACTTTTAGTGCTTTCCCACTTTGTGCTTAATCATGAAACTGATTTAGTATATTTTCTTCAAAATCTTTTACAAGTAATTACACAGTCCAGTGAGCAGTGTAAAGGGGGGGGAAGGGGGAGCTGCAAAAAGAGATGAACTTTAAATCACATACTGTGTTGATGAGATACTATCTGTAGTTCATGGGTTATTATTAAATTTCATTCTGATGAGAAGCTTGCGCTGAAATGGAATAGTACTATGAAGTTTCAAATGACTCCTTGTAGCAGTGAAATGCTCTTTCCCAGGACTGAACTATGGTGAAGGAGTCCGCACTTTACCTTTCAGCATCTATTTGAATCAAATACTATACATTTAAACAAAATAATGAAAAACACACAAGCAAACACGCCAAAAAAACACCACAAAAACACAAACAAAAATGAACAAGCAAACAAACAGACCTCAGACAAACACCCAAAACAGAACCATAAATGTGCTGTCACATACAGTTCAATATATTCATCTTTTTGTTTAAACATGAGTTGATAAATAAATTAATACAGGTCTCTGCGGAACAGTAGATGTGTTCTATGCACCTTAATATTTGGTTAACCACTCACAGCATTTAATAAACTACTCTCTGAATGATGTAATCTAATTTCCCTGCTTTTGATGGAATCTGAGAAGTATTTGCATCTTCATCAATGTCGCAACGAGCACACATGCTGAACAAGGTATTCCATGTTATGTTCGAGCAGAAACTGTTTTTGACTAAAGAATTCTGTTTTCCTTTTTAAGCAATACACACCCGTAATAAGAATAATATTTAAAAACTAATCTCAATGAATTGCTATTGTACATTGTAATATGCTTATGTTCCAGTTTCTGTTATCTGCATGATATAAAGAATGATTCTTCTTTACTTCTTGACATTAAAAAAAACATAAAAATTAAAATATTACAGGAAACTTATAGTTTCTGAAAGCATGAGAGAATGTTGCTGACCAGGTCTTGCATGTTCTAATGGAATATTTCTCATTATAACTTTTGAATTAATCCATCATACCACAAAGGAGGATCTAGTTCTGCAAAGGTCCAGCAGAATCTATTACCCATTTCAGCTCTGCAGTTTCCCTGGTTTGCTGCAAGATTGCCTAACTGGCTCTTCCTTGGTCCAGAGCTAGGAAGCCACAGCAAGCTTCGTTTCCAAACTTAGAGTGCATCAACTGTTATGGGCCCAAAGGAACACACCAGATTGATCACAGAAGATAAGGTTTTGATTCTCTTCCATGGAGGATTTCAGTTTGGTGGGAGAGTAATTTTAATGAAAATGAAGCGAATTTTTATTTCATATCAAAATGCTCTGTGAAATTAATTTACTTTCTCCAGAAAGAGCATCACAATTTACCTAGCTTGTGTTATGTGAAGGAGTTTGCTATCAAGTTTGGGGAAAAAAAAAAAAAAAAAAAAAAGCAAAATACTTATATTTCTTCATAACAATAGTATTTTCTATTTTTCAATAGGTGGGTAATGTTGTTCAGTTTCAGTGTAAAAAAGGACACCTTCTTCATGGCTCAACAACACGAACTTGCCTTCCTGATCTTACATGGAGTGGAATCCAGCCAGAATGTATACGTAAGTAAACGATAGATTTTTGATCTAGCATTTTTTTTCCTGTTTCTCAATTTTTTTTTTCTATTTAGTTACAATAACACTGTTATAAAGTTAATTTCTAGGTTAATTTATATTAACTTAAAAGAAATCTTCATTACTAGCTTACAGCAGCTAGAAATCTGATTTGTGAGTGAATATTTCTACAATAGCCTA
>WTSP01013874.1:42277-66427 GCA_025331215.1 Actenoides lindsayi
TCTACAATAGCCTATAGAATTAAAAAAAAAAAAAAATTAAAAACCCGTTAAAAAAAATTTAAAAACCAACAATACAGAATAATGAGAATAACAGACAGCTCTTCATCCAGAGAGATGCTGAAAAATCATGTTTCTATCTAAGAGGGTGCAACCTTTCCAAGGAAGAGAGGAGGTGCTGACTCCCAACTAAAGAGTCAGGGTACTCTAGGAAGGGGGGAAAAGGATTTGTAATTGAAAATTTTTGAATCTGACATCAAGAGAATCTTCTTGCTTGGATACAGGACGCAGCATTTAATTTCTTAGATCTTTTACTTTGGTAAATAGTGGTAATCTACTGAAGGTATAACATCATGGTTAAGCTTTCTAGTTTTTCAGCTAGCCAGCTTTAGTTTTCTTGAAATAATTTCACCTTAGAAGGTCTCGCCTTGTGAAATCTCCTAAGTGTATGGAAAGCATATCCACAGAAGAAAACAGTGTTAGTGTTTCAGTTAGTGCCAGCATTTCCCCTAAGCAAACAGCAAATCAGTAGCTCAGTGTGTTGAAAGGTGAACTCTGCTCTTGGAGGTGTGCTGTTTTTGAGATAACACAAGACTCTCAGATTCTGGTGGTCGTTAAAGACATTTTGCATTAGATTATTTTTTCTGCCTGATATTTAAAGCTTGCCTCACCTACAATTTCTCCTTTCATAGTGTTTTCCAAATGACACATTTATTTACTGTTATTTAATGCTATACAAATATTATTCTAAGTCATGTAAGTCATAAGCCACGATTGCTTTTAACTGTGGTAAAATGTGTGCTGTTTATGTTCATGTATACAGACAATTCATTTTAGTTGTGCAAATATATTTAAGTTGGTTCTTTGTCCCTTGAAATTGAAAGGTACATTTTCAAGAGTGTATTTACAGACTCAGGACATTAATTTATAGACTATAGAGTAATTTTTCATAGGAATTTAAAAAAATCACACTATTTTTATCAATGTTTTTTTCTTCCTTATTTACCTTCATTAGACAGAATGGGTATAGATGACTTTTTCAGAAGTATGTTTGCCATTTTGACTGACGGATATGTTATCTTTTCTTTGTAGCTCATAGCTGTAAACAACCAGAAACACCAACTCATGCTAATGTGGCAGGAATGGACCTTCCCTCACTTGGTTATACACTGATTTACACTTGCCAGCCAGGCTTCTTCCTGGCAGGAGGATCGGAGCATAGAGCCTGTAGATCTGATGGCACATGGACCGGAAAAGTTCCAGTATGCGAAGGTAAGCTCTTCTGTTTCCCATTTCATCTCTCATTTATCATATTTCAGTGATTTTCTTTCCTTGCAGTCTAATAAGATAAGGCAGAATGGCAGGGAGAACTAGGAGGGAGAACATCTAAGAGACTAACTGTAATACTTTGCCAGCTGTGTTAAATGGGGCATATGCTTTCATGTACTGTTCATTTACATGCTCAATGTAAATTCAAGTGTCAATTCCAGATATAATTCGAGAGGCCAACTATTTGGGTAGCACCTGCTTTTAGACTTCTGATTCAGTCAGGTGTGGACTACATTCTCACAGGCTCAGTAGAGGAATAATCTTGATGGTTTTGCACATACCCACTAAACTTAGATCCAGATAATATTATTTACAGAGATTGTGTGAGCTGCAAGACAGCTATGACATTCACAATACTACCATGATATATTTGCCCTCATGGAAACATGGTGGGATGACTCTCACAACTGGAGTGCTGGAATGGATGATTATTAACACTTCAGAAGGGACAGGCAAGGAACAAGATGTGGTGAGGTAGCCCTGTACATTAGGGAGTGTTTTGACTGTCTAGAGCTTGATGGTGGTGACAACAGGACTGAGTATTTAAAGGTAAGATTCAGGAGAAGGGCGCTTATGGACATTGTTTATTGGTAGACTTGGCAGTGTTAGATTTACAGTTGGTCTTGATATCTTAAAGGTCTTTTCTAACCTAAATGGTTCTATGATTTTATGATTATTCTAATATTGGAGAAGGATGCTTAAAGTCAAGTAAATGTATGAATCACTGCATGGAACTAATCCATAGGATGTAACATAATTTTGCATTTGTATGTAAGCAACAATTTACTAATTGCAAACAAAATTTATCTACTTTGTTGATGATGTTCCAACATTTTTTTATTATTTCTAATTTTTGCTACACACTTTGTCATGGCAGGGCATGAAGAATCTCATAGCAAAATTGTGGTGAGAATGGTATTTTTCATGTGAGATAAACATCCTCAAGTATAGCAACTGTTTGGAATTCTATTTCCTGAATTATTAAAACACCTTTCAGATTACTGATACTTGAAAGTTTCAGATGTTCAGATGACTTTTACAAAGGTATTCAAAGGCTATATAGCCAAACACTGCTCCTTGGAAAGGAAATAGGAAATTAACATTTTGTATTACTAAAAAACAGGTGTCCTGGCATGTAATGCTGGGCAAATGTTGGGGAAGAACGGAGCAGAGCTTTGGGAGAGTGTTAAGAATCAAGTACCAGGATGACTGATTCAGTAGTTCGCAAGAGTTATGACAGGTTAAATGTGATTCATGGGTTGTATTTTGATCCAAGATTTTTTTGATGTTGAAAGAATTAGTATTATCTGTCCTATCTGATAGTAAGGAACTTTTATGAGATTTTTTTTTTTTTAGAAAGTATTAAGTGGTAACTAGAGTGTATCTGTCATATAACTTAGTTTCCCAATGTCCTGAAAAAATGTTAAAGAAATACAGTTTTAGGACCAGACATCTTGTTTCTTGCCTTTTTAGCAGTGGAGAAAGCTAAGAATGAGCAACATATTGTAATGAATTAACTGTAATTATATAAAGTAAAATATTTTAAATTTTACATGTTAAAGAGGGTTGAAACATCTCTCTCCTATGGAATGGAGAAAAGCAGCAGGTCAGGTTGCTCACCTGTGATTCTGAACTTTGCAAAAATAACCTGGAAATGGATGAAAAGGAATAGAACATTTGGAGTTGAGATCTCTAAAAGGATCAGTAGGGGAATGAAACCAGAATTTGGTCCTTTAAATACAAAACTGCAGTTGTGAAAGTCCTAGTGACTAAATATCTGGACCTGGAAACTTAAATTCCATAGATTTTTAGATTTGAGTTTTTGTTAAGGGTTAGGGCTGGGCTGACTACTAGACAAATAACAGGAGTTGTCTATTAATGCCTTTTCATTCCAAAAGAGGAAGAGAAAGGGAATAAGGAAGACAGATTTATGGTTTGGAAAATAAAACTAAAACAGCTTTAATGAAAATAATAACAATGAACTCCCCTGATGGCAATTATATCACCATCATCACTGATGCTGTGGGCAGTCATAGGGGAAATCACAGACTGGACTCAGTGGCAGCTGGAAACCAGATTCAGGAGCTGGATTCAGGAAAGCCCTGAGATTTAACACAGAATGGACAGAGTCCTCCTCAGATACTGTCCATTAAAGAAGAGAGCTTGACCTTTATGATCGCTCAGCTTTATACTAAACATGACATATATGGAATGGAATGCCATCCAAAGGCACCTAGACAAGCTTGAGAAGTGGGTCCATGTGAACGTTGTGAAGTTTAACAAGGCCAAATGTAAGGTCCTGCTCCTGGGTTGGAACAGTCCTGGTTATCAATACAGGATGCAGGATGAAGAGATTGGGAACAGCCCTGTTGAGGACTTGGGGGTACTGGTGGATGAAAAGCTGAGTGTGAGCTGACAATGTGCGCTTGCAGGCCAGAATGACAAACATATCCTGGACTGCATAAAAAGAGGTTTGGCCAGCAGGTCAAGGGAGGTGACTCTTCTGCTCTACTCTGCTCTCATGAGACCTCACCTGAAGTACCGTGTCCAGCTCTGAAATCTTCAGCACAAGAAGGACATGAATTTGTCAGAGCAGGTCCAGAGGAGGGCCATGAAGATGATCAGAGGGTTGGAACATCTCTTGCTGTGAAGAATGGCTGAAACAGTTGAGGTTGTTCAGCCTAAAGAGAAGGCTCTTGGGCAACCATATTCCAGCCTTTCAATACTTAAATGGGGCCTATGAAAAAGGTGTGGACAATCTTTTTAGCAGAGCCTGTTGCAACAGGACAAGGGGTAATGCTTTTACACTGGAAGAGGCTATATTTGGACTAGATAAAAGAAATAAATTTCTTACAGTTAGGATAGTGAAACACTGGCACAGGTTGCCCAGAGTGGGTAGATGCCCCATCCCTGGAAACATTCAAGGTCCGGTTGGACAGGGCTCTGAGCAACCTGATTTAGTTAAAGATGTCTCTGCTCACTGCTGGGTGATTGTACTAGATGACCTTTAAAAGTCTTTTCCAACCCAAACTGTTCTATGATTTTATGAATACCTTGTTGGTCAGTTCAAGGTCACCTGTCCTTCCTGCTCCTCCTCACAGTTATGATACCTCTCACTTTCTGCACCCCCAACATGTCACACAAGATTTAGCAGTGACTGTGGTCTCCATAGGAGCGAGTATAAGCAAGAACCTTTCTGCATACCAATCCTTGGTAGTTAACTGTAAACATCAAGTTTACAGTTGTATAGAAAAGATGCAGACAGGGTGGAGAGGGTCCAGAGAGGGGCCAAGAAGGGTGATCAGAGTACTGGAAAACCTGCTGTATGAAGAAAGGCTAAAAAAACTGGGTTTGTTCAGCCTTGAGAAGAGAAGGCTTAGGGGAGACCTTATTACCATGTAAAAGGTGGCTACCAAGAAGATGGAGACTCCCTTTGCACAAGAAGTCACATGGAAATGACAAGTGGTAATGGGTACAAGTTAATCCTGGGGAGATTCCAACTGGACTCCAGAAGAAAATTTTTCACCATGAGAACAATTAGACATTGGAATAATCTTCCAGGGGAAGTTGTGGATTCCTCACACTGGACAGTTTCAAGACTCAGTTGGCAGAATGCTGGGCCATCTCATTTAAACTATTTTTTGTTTTGTTTTGTTTTGTTTTAACCTTGAAAGGTTGGACTAGATGACCCTTGAAGTTCCTTCTAACCTGGTATTCTGTATTATTCTGTGATTCTATAATCAAGCATTATCACTACGAGAAGCAGACGTCTGCAAAAATATGCCATCAACATCAGGAAATGCAGTTACTTAGAAGTGACTTAGCTGAAAAGCAAAAGCACTGAATAGAATTAGGTCTGTTCTAACTGAAACCAGGACAGTTTGTATTTAAAATTTGTATTGAAATTTTGTTTTGCATTAAAAAATTTCAGTTCTGAACTTGACGAGAAATGTATTGACTCAACACCTTTTTTTTTTTTTGTTAAACCCTTTGGAAAATATGATCCAGATATGTCTAACCTGAGCTTGATGTAGTCAAAAAGCATATGCTGTTGAAGCATGCCCTCCAGGTCAACTGTGTTCAGTGAGGTTCAATAAATTTCTTTCAAAACAGAGAGAAAATTTAGGTTATTCAACAAGTAGTAACAGGCCATGAGAACTCAAGGTTGAATTCCAAGTCCTGCCCTTCTTTCTTGCCAGTTTTAATCTGTATACCAAGAACAAGCCTTCTATAATAAGCGAAAAGTTATTCTCAATAAATATATTCTCAGTGCTTCTTGCTAAGGTTTCCTTTTTATGCAAAAAATACTCCACTCAGGGAAGAAAGTTGCTTTTCTTGTCTATTTTTCTTTAGGGTATCAATCAGAGAGAAAAAGAACTGGGTTCAAAGCCAAGATCCAAAATACAAAATACTGAAATAACCACTGGAGCAAGGAATGGAGACTAGTGTTGCATTAGAATTTTCTACATTAGGAGACACAATTATATGTCTTCTTTATAGTTCAGTGAATCCAAATTAGTTTCTGCAAAATAAAATATCTTCAGCTGCAGGAAATGACACTGTCCCATTGCATTTTGTTCATCATCTTTAGCGATGGAAGTGTTCCTACTCTAAGCAGAAAAGAAACAAAACTGCTCAAATCACCTGAGCAGTTGGAGATACCGTGAACAGCATCAATTGTTTCTTTCTTTCTGTTGCTATTCTTTAAAGAAACACTGATATTTTCCTCCATTGTTAAGTGTGCATCTTTGGGCTTTCAGTCTTGAACACAAGATGTCTCACTCAATACTGTTGCAAATAATGAAGCCCTGAAGAGAAACATGATTTAAAAGACCCTTTTTAGGTATCTAGTCACTGTTTGGTGTTACATTGCTTCCAGTGAAAGCACTATTAACTGTGGTATTTTGTGTGGATCCCGATTTAAATGACATAACTTAGACGTATTAGAAGATGTCTCTCATATTACGTGCATTGTCCAGGACTGTGAATGTTGAAATGTGGATTCTGAAGTGAGAAGATACACTGTTTGGGTGTTGCAAATGACTTGGTAGCATCCAAGCTACTGACTGAGGAGAAAATATAGCAACAGAGAAAATCAGTGGGCATGTACTCCTGTGATTCTAAGGCTTGGTACTGCCTGAAGTCTCATTTGTTTGAAACATCATATCTTGTATCCTTTGTAACAAATATATTCCATTATGGAAATTATTTTCCTATTTTCTGAGTAACGTATTTGCTACTGATTTGTCTCTTTGTCATTCATTCTTTCTGACAGCTGGTTCCAAAATACTAGTGAAGGATCCCAGACCAGCTTTGGGAACACCAAGTCCAAAACTAAGTGGTAAGTACTATGAGGCATATAGTTTTAAACAATTTCTGTAGATTTAGTGAACCTGCACTAAATGGCTTAGAATGAATAAAGGGTATTAGATTAGGCATTCCATTAACAAAACAAACAGTCATTAATTTAAATATTCCCCAATGTTTATATCCAACTAGACTATATAGTATTATTCATATTCATATAAAATTTCTGTTATGTGATGAGAGTTATATTGGTAACACTGAAATCACTGTGTTCCATGCAAGATCCTATGCAATTTACCCATGGAGAAACTATATTACTCAGCCAGAAATAAAGACATGTTGTTTCACGGTTTCTTTCACAGTCTTTCACTTCTTCTATGTATCTCTAGTTTAATTGCCTTATCTCAATACTTTCATAATAGTCTTCAACTTAGCCTTCAAAGAAGCTAATTTTAGCCTAGAGAAGGTAGTTTCTCTAACCCTGGGTAAAGCCAACACTAGGTTTAACTTATTTGCTAAAGAAGACTACCTTTGGTTGTCGTGACTAGATCCAAGACAAACCTTTCTCTGTCCACTAAAGAGATATTTTGAAGTGGGAATTCTCCTTAAATAAAATTAATCTCTGACTATAACCCTATTAAATATCTACCAATAATGAATAAATCTTTTAAAATAATTTCTTAGCATATGGCACTTGGGGGAATTTTGTGAGGCTTTACTTACTTATTTAACAGGTTGTACACTACTTCAAAGCTTCAGTGCTTGGATGATATATTTCATGGTAGTCATGTTACCAGCTTTTTGATTCAGAAGTTTTTTTAGAATCCCAATTAATTGCAAATAAAGTACATAAAGATCAGTTTTTGTGAAAGTGGGGAAATAAATTTCAGACAGATCGCAAATCAACAGCATCAGAATGTTTACACCATGCAGTTTCCTTGCTTGCACTTATCAGGCTCAGTATCTAGGTGTTTTGTTTTTATGTGTTTATGTGTTTACTTGACAAAAAATATATGCATGTGTGTGTATATATATATGTATAGGCATATACATACACAAATAAAAAAAAAATAGGAAAACTCTTTTACCATCCATGAGTAAGACAGGCTGTCTCTGTGATCCATAAAATAAATTATGAAGGAAGACTGTCAGATATTGCAGTGTGTCCCTGTCTTGAATTTTGGGATATCCTAGGAAAGAAAGGGGCAAGTATTCTGTGTTTATCTGACATGAGATGCGAGTGCATACACAAACCTAGAGCTTTAACTAGGGCTAAATTTGATACGTCTCCTTTGGAAAATATAGTAAACCCATCCGAAGTCACCTTCAATTTAATTGTTTAAATTGTATTTCATGTCAATATTTTAAAAATCTGGATTTTACTTGATAGGTAACATTGGGGTTTTTTAACCTTAAGGTTGCTGGAATAACATTAATTATTTTACAGTTGGAAAATGATATATATTAAATCTAAAGCTATAAATCTAGCATATTTATTCTTCCTGCAGTCTATGATCTCTTTTTAATTATATATTAGGGGATTTTTGTATCTCCTGGTGAAGTTCATAATATTTTTAAGCACTTGAAGACAGGACAAAACTTTTTATATAAATTTTTCATTAGAAAAAGTGACTAGGTAATAAAGAAGATACTTATAATATTTTAATACCATTTAAATATAATTATAATTATTTTCAATATCTAAATTGTTGTTAATTTCTGCAAAATTTGATCCCAGCTGAATGTCCCTGCCTAACTGTGGTAGCATAGAAAAGATTCTGCAGTGAGAGGAATCTGATCTTTTGGTTACATGTATGAAATTAGATTTTGTGAAATTGGTTTCATTTCGTGTCCATATTTGAGGAAAGAAGCAAATTAAGGTAGAGTTGTGCTTGTGTTCTTTAGTTCAAATACATTTCTTTCATAAATGCTCATGCCGGGTTTCTGTGCTTTAGATGTGAAGATTATGCCTAATGGCCTTAAAAATAGAGAGGGTAAGGCACAGAAGATGCTAATATTTATCATACATTTTTGGGTGCTTGACTTCATAAGTACTAAATATTGCAAAATGAATTGAAACATATTTGATGTCTGTATAGTTCCTGATGATGTATTTGCCCAAAATTATATATGGAAAGGATCTTACAATTACAAAAGCAAGAAACAGCCCATGACGTTGACAGTCACCAGTTTCAATGCAACTTCAGGAAGAGTAAATGCAACACTTACAAACAGTAATATGGAATTGCTGCTATCAGGTATGGAATAAGAACAACTCATTTCCATTTATTTTTTCTGCCTTATATACATTGGTTCCCTGTAACTTTATGCGTAACACTTAAACTTTTAACATCTTCTGGAAAATTTCTTAGCTTACCAAAGAAATTTTCATTCTAGTTCAGTTCCTTTTCAAAGGCAGGGATTTTTCCACCTTTTCCCTCTCTCCTCTTTTTAAATTTCCGATGGTTTTATTATATTTGGAGTTAATATTCAATGACTGAAAAAAAATCCTAATACTCATTCTTCTTCCTTAAATATTATAAAGAATGTTACATTACTGTTCCTATTTTCTTAATTCTTTATTGTATAATTTTCCTACAATAGCCTATTAATGACTAATGAGCAATATGATGAGATTGATATGTATTGACCTAGTAAGGGAGAAATACTTAATGAACTTGGAGAGCATAGAGAGATTACATTAACCCTATCCTTGCCAAACCACAGACAAGAAAACAGCTACCCTTCATGCTGTGCTTTCAGAAGAAATCCTTGATTGCAGTCTTCGTTTATGATATTCCACAGTCCCTGCCACACACAGCACTGTTGCCATGGTTATGCTAGCACAATATGCAGAGTTCTCTGTGCTGTGAACCATCAGCAGAAACTACAGATATGGCTTGACAAGCAAGCAAACAAAAATATTGTAAAAAATGTTTGGTTTTATAGATATGTTTAGTTTTCAAATTGTGTTATTCCCTTGATTGACACATCTCATTCACGCAGACAATGGGCCTGTCACACAACAGAAGTGGCAGATTAGAGCACAGGGGTGTGAAAAAGCTTAAAATAAACACTTGAAAACAGTATGATCACTTAAAAGTTTTTTCGTGAAACTTTGCCCTCCATTTACAACACTTTTTGCAAGGACTGAAGAAGCCTAAAAATCAGTTATATATTAGCTGGACACTGCTGATTTTAGTCTTGTTCATCGCTTGGAGACTACTTTCTCTGAAGAAGTTTAACATTACTCTTTATCCCAGAGGTGTCAGCAAGGACAGAATTGACAGAACACTAACCTGCTGAAAATTTTTTTGGAGGGGGGAAGTTCAGTCCACATGTTTGTGAGAGGGGTCATCTACAGGAAGAATGTAATAGGCTGAAGAGTCCAATGTCTCTGTTGAGCTATTAGTTTCTAGTATCTAGTAGAGTGGTGAATTTTTGCTACTAGGTTTGTCTGTTGAAGGTATTTTGTAGGTGCTTTAAAAGAGTCACACTTGAGAAGGCATAGATGTCTGAAAGTTTCATAAAATATTTTTTGGCTGGTAACTATGTTTGTCTTGACTGTGTGAACTTATTCTATTGTATGATAGCTGTTTAATTTCAGCCATGTAATTTCTATGAGGGTGTTAAGTGCAGTGGATGTAGTATTTCATGGTTTTATATTAGTAAAATTACAAACTGTATTATTTTACCCAACCAACCTTCTCCTCCAAATAAAAAGTTTCCCTCATTTGGGCACAAAAGTGATTATAAATGCCCATTTTCACACTACATACAGGCATTGCACATATCATCAGGTAATTATTATTATTGTCTTTCCCTATTTTGCGGATAGAAAACTGAGATCCTGTATATTGAAAGGTATCTTAGGGCCAGGGAAGTAGGGATGGATCAAAAAAAGATATTTAGAGGCTAGGAAGCTGATTTCCCCTGTACTCAAATTGTAGGTTTCTGAAATGAAGAGTAATTCTTTCCCCATGCAGCACTTAGTGTTTTGCATTCTATCATTTGCTGCATCTTTTTTTACTTCTTGTTTTGACACCTGAGCTTGATATAATTATAGTATACATGTCTGTTAGAAATGGGCATGTTCTTTTGATCAGGGTAGCATGAGTGGAAATAGAAATGCTATTATCAGGCTTAAAGGAAGAGAAAGGTACAGCTTTTACTTGTTTATTTGGCTCTGGTTAAACATGCCCTTGTACATGGGGAAATCAGTTACCAGCTTTGAAGAATCACATAACCAAGATGTCCCTTTCACCAGAAAGCCTTTCACCAAGAAATGCTTGTGAATCCACCGCTATAAATGAACAGAGAACAGTGGCACCTTGGTCTTTGGGACAGTTTTTCCCTATACTCTTGTTTGAATGTCCATTCATAATGTAGATACCCATGTACACACACCACAGCCCTGAGGCTCATGCAGCTATTTCCTAGTGTACATTTATAGGATACATGTATGGCAGATATGATTGTTTGGGTTTTTTTCCTAAGTTCCAAATGATCTTGAGATGCACACTGTCCAAGCTCTTTAAGTGATCAAACACTGTGTGATAATATTAATGCAGTCCTGAAGACAGAATAAACCCTGTCTTACAGGATACATTAATTTGAGCTCAGTGCAGCATTAACACAAAAGTAAGTTTGCTTGTTAGCTCGGAGATGACTTGTATATAATGGTACCTCCTATAAAGTAATCACTTATCCTTAATGTGGAGGCTTTTGTTCTGTGACTTTGGGAATGTAAATGAATTAGGAATCTCATTGTCCTGTCTCTTACTGAAGCTTCTGCAGAGAGCTAATAAGTCTGCATCTTAACCTGAACTGAACTTTCGAGATGCCCATCTTGCCATAGTCTGTAGTGAGAGCCTAGAGTGAATAAACTAATGAAGAGGACAAAGTTAAATGTCTTTTCATAGTTGGCATGTATCTTGGCATTTGGTGTGTTTCCATTTTAAAAGTTTTTGTTGTTCTCAGATTAGCAGACAGCAAGACAGATGTGACCATGCTTTTTCTTCTCTGGAATTTTTTTTAACAGAACTACTTCAGCCACTATTTTCTTCTAACTATGTATATAAAACTCTATTAGACTGAAAACTCTGTTGCCTCCTAGATCATCCCTGCAGCACTGCAGTCCAATATTAAGCTATACGGTTGTGCTAGTACTTCTTCCTTCTCTATCTTAAGATGCAAAGAGCACTAAGTAACCGAGTATATCCATCCTTCTGGTACTGTGTTAACTAGTGGTTTTGTGCAGCCTTAGTTATGTCTTTTTCACTGTAGAGTGTGATGATGTGGCAAAAAGAGAGTGGATTGCATGGGTTAAACAAACGATTTATTTGAACTCACAGGTTTAAACTGTAGATTCTAAGCAAAACATCCATTTGAAAACTAATACACCACTAATGTAGGTTTTTATGGATACAATGGAAGAATACACTATTACAGCTTAAAAGTAAGAACACACTACAACAAACTAGAAGATCCACTAAGTATTATAGTGTTAGTTAATATTCTCTTACCCTTCTAGGTAAGGGCTCTCAATACCAGAAATGTAACTTTGGCTGATGTCTGGACCAAGGGGGAAGGGTCTCCATGCAAGTGAGGTGTAGTGCTGGAGGGGCGATGCCTGATTCCTAAGCTAAATCTTAGGACTTTTATACCCATGGAAGACAGTCCTTCGTGAACTTCTGCAGTGTGGATCCTTCCTGTGGTCTGCAGTTCTTCACAAACTGGTCAAGTGTGGGTCTTTTCCATATGTCCTTTCCATGGGGTGTAGTCCCTCAGGAACAGACTGCTTCAGAGTGGATACACTCACAAGTACTGCAGCAAAACTGGTCCAGTGTGGGCTCCTCTCTCTCCATAGGTTCACAGGTCCTGCCAGGAGCCTACTCCAGCACAGGATCATAGCCTCCTTTGGGTATCTGCCTGTTCTGGCATGGGATCATCCATAGGCTGATATCTACTCCACTGTTAACCTTCATTGGCTGCAGGGGTTTAACCTGCACAACCATGGGCCTTGCCACAGGCTGCAGGGGAATCTCTGCTCTGGCACCTGGAGCACCTCTTCCCCCTTCTTCTTCACCGACCTCTGCAGAGTTGTTTCTTCCACATACTCTTAATCCTCTCTTCTGACTGATGTTGGTGTTGCACAGGTTTTTTTCCCCTCCTTCTTAAATATGTTATCACAGAGGCACTACCACCATCGCTGATTGGTTCAGCCTTGGCCAGTGGTGATACTGTCTTGGAGCTGGCTGGCATTGACTTTACTGGACATGGGAGAAGCTTCTGGCGCCTTGTCGCAGAAGCCACTCCTGAAGTCCCCTTGCTACAAAAACATTGCCATGCAAACCCAATACAGAGAGCCAGTAGCTTCTCCTATGTCTCAGTGCTGTCTTCTTGTTCATGTCACAGAGTGTGGATGAGCATAAAAGTGTGAAATGAAGGGTACTGCTATGTTACTGGATTTTTCAGTTAATAAAAAGAGATCAAGTTTAGTTCATCTGTAGGTAACAAATAGTATCTAAATCTGGTCTGAAGTAATCCACATTTGTTAGTCAGTGAAAATTAAAGAAAAAAAAAGGGGGGTAAAGTACAGTGTTTAAGTCTAAAGTACTGTATGAGGTCTGTTCTGTGATGCATTGAGTCAGTAAATCAGAGGATTTTATTTTCAGTTTGGTGGAGTTTTCTGGAGGTGGAAGTTGTTTGGATTCCAAATATTTTTTTCTGCAGGAATGAAAACAAGTCAATTAATTATGCCTACAAAGTAAATAAGGTTATGTGAAAGTCTAATTGTCTGGAAAATACTGTGCCATAATAATGACTGATGAAGAACAATTCCATTTTTTGAGATATTTTCAAATTTAGAAATTTTTAATTTATCACAAGCTCTTGGGAAAGAATTTAGATGTAGATGTTCCTATTATCACATTCTTTACCTGATGACTAAATTACAAATAATGAAAGTGGGGATGTGAGGTTCAAATACACTCTGCCTGATTTAGAACAGTATTTTCCATCTCAAATCAGATCATCGTCAATGTTTCTTCTGTCTAAGTCTTGTTAGAATGTCTTGTTAGAATAACTGTTAAGTAACAGCTGTGTATATATGGTTTGCTTTCCATACTCTTTACAGGCTGAGTTAAGAACAGTTTCTATTGAAATTCTAATATAATTGAAAAAATTTCACAAAGGAGTGTATCTTGCTTAACTAAAATGTTGGTAACAGTGCTATCTATTCCATATCTATTGCCCTTGTAAGGCAAGAGATTAAATGCTTATTCTTAAAGATGGAATTGATTTTTTACCCAACACAAATATAAATTTTTAACACTGTATTCTACAGGAGTGTATAAAAGCCAGGAAGCTCGGCTGATGCTCCATATATATCTAATTAAAGCACCCTCCCATACATCTGTGAGCAAGTTGAAAGAAGAAAGATGGGCTATGGATGGTTTTGTGAGTATATTTCTGCTGCAAATCAGAGAAAAGGATGTTTTTTTATATGAAGTCATGCTGGTGTTCTACACACAAGAATTCCTGATACATGTCAAAAAGAATCTTGTTAGCAATGCTGATTCAATAAATAAAATGAAAATTTTATTGTAAGGTATAGGAGACCACTCTGAGAGAAAATTTGAGAATAGTCCTACTGTGTAGGCACAATTATAATGCATGTTAACACAGAAGCCTTTCTTTTACTTCTATTTAAATTTTATTCCAATATATTGAGAACTGTTATTGTTGTGATAATACAATATCATTTTATAATAGTATTACAATATATAATATTAATATAATAACAATTTTTATCATTAGACTAGCAGTCATGTTTTACTTTTTGGTGATATTTTTAGAAATTCCAAGAAAAAGCTGAACTGTTGTGTGTATGGGGAAAACAGAATAGATTACTCCAATTAAGCATTAAAGTCCTTGGATGTTCTGGGCCTGAACTTACTTTTTATAAGGGAGAAGGAGAGAACACATAACTGAGAGGACAAGAGGTGAAGGAGAGAGGTAAAATGAAGAAGCAGTAGCCCAGATGGCTGGGATGTGTTTAAAGCATGAAAAGGAAATTCCGTCAGAGGACAGGAAAAACAAACATTGCCCAAAGTAAAACTAAGGCTGGAAAAAGCTGAGTGTGTTATGGGGCTGAGACACTTCATTTGCCAGAGAAGAAAGTAGATTCCTCAAGACAAGAAAGGGCTAAAATAATTTAGATTATGATGAACACTCACACATCCCTATTACACCATCTCATTTTTCAAGGAATGTGTCTGCTTTCTTAATGTTTCACCTATTGGTAAAGAACTTGCAGGGACACTGATACGGACACACATGACAAAAGAAGAGAAGAGGTGTACATTTCAGTATATTCATGAATTTATATTTTTATATCTTGTGGCACTACTTCTATAATAATTTTTTAAAAGCTGTAAAACCAAAACCAAAGCACAAAACTCTAAAACAGTTAAACAATAAATACACTGGTGAAAGAGCTTAATTCCCTTGGCTTGTAAAAACTTTAGGCTTTATGAGCAAGCAAGCTCCTGAGGTGAAAAATAAATATGGTAAAAGCAAGAAATTTACTTTCAGACTTCTAAATATACAAAAGTACACAGTACAGTCCCTACATTCCATATGCAACTTACATGCAATTCTTAGGTTTGTTTGGATTTTCAGTTGGTTGGTTGGTTTGGGTTTTTTTAAGTGTTGCAATAGCTTAAACAAGCTGCTTTATCCCAAAGTAAGAAATTCACCTGAGAAATATACCCTTTCTCAGTGAAAACATAGCTTCAGGTCATTGCTGAAGAAATACTGTTGCCTTGTGAAAGGGAAGCTTAAGGGAAAATCTTGAAGGCACCTGCCTCCAGGATCAGTTTATTTAAGCCTTATAAATGTCCTGGGAAGCAACTACACATAAATTTGAATGCAATGTGATAGTTTACAATGTACTTACCCTAATAAGGGAGATATTTGTAGGATTACAACCCTTTCCTCCCTCCTACAAGTCTTGTAGTTTGTATTAGCACATCTTGCTCTTGTACAAAGGCCTCATGCAATATTGCTCTGGTCTACAGTGGTAAAATTAAGCAATTATTGGGATAGACACTGAGAAAGAACAAAGGAACTAACTGTCAATTGAATGTCAGGTCTTTTTTTTTTGGTTTTAAATTATTAGAACATCAATACTTGCATTGTTGAGATTATCTACAATATAACTTTGGCCATTTGCTTCCTAAAAAAATCAGATAACTATGAAATATGTAAGATGCTTAGAAATACTTACGTTTTGACTTTCGAGAAACTTCACGTTTTGTTGATTTGAAAAGTTAATACAGTTAAAGGCATTATAAGGTAGTATATGTGACCATAATCCACCATATTTAAATTGTGCCTTTAGTAGCTTTGTTACATTTCCTAGAAAAAAAGCCTGAGGGTGTTTTTAAGGGGTAATAACAGCTACCAGTCAAGCATATTAGGATATCTCTCTTCCAAATAGATACTTGTAACAGATTTTTCCCCATTTAATTTACAGTACTTTTTATTTACAGGTTTCTGCTGAACCTGATGGAGCAACATATGTTTTTCAAGGATTCATCCAGGGTAGAGATTATGGACAATTTGGACTTCAAAGATTAGGTATTCAGCAAATTTTTAACTCTTTTGCAAGTTTTGAAAGTTCAACAATGAACTTCCATTGTTGCATTTTCTGTTTTGCTACACCCAGTAGTATATCTGCAGGATGTTATCAGTATTGACATTTTGTAGAATATTGAGATATTAATATCTTTAGAATCACATTTAAGTAGTACTTGCAAAGTATTTTTGTCAGAAGTTGTGAAGACTTACAGATGGCTTGCAATGTACTGCTTAGTATAGACATACTTTTGTAATGTTTTGAAGAATTTTTTCGTATCTATACGTGTAAAATGTGTTTAGTTTCACATCTTAATATTTAGAAAGCCCATGTTTAAAATGGTCTCTTAAACTGATCTCTTGTTTATGGTGTACATGAACATTTGTACAATAAATATTTTCCAGAATGATGAAACAGCTAAATATTTGCTAGTAAATCTTTGTTACTCTTAAGAAGAACAAAATTTTACTAAGTATTTATTTCCTAAAAATAGACTTTGTGGTTCTATACATTCAGTTCTATACCAAACTAATAGACCTAATACTAATAGTATACTAAATACTAATAGTGTTTAACCTTTCTTGAAGAAGACAGCTCTGGTAAAAACATTCTGTTCTGCTTTTTAAGAAAAAGAATTTAATTTACTGATCCTGTCTTAAGAACAGTGATGTTTCTCCTTCAACAAGAATTTGAATTTAGTTTATACTGAATTCTCGAATGATAAAATACTGCTGAGACTGTCTTAGAAGTAGTACTTTTCACTAACCTAATGGCTCCTCAGAGTGCTTCTCTTCAGATAAAATTACTATATGGGAATGCAAAAGTAGATTCTATCAGCCACAAAATATTGTCAAATTTTATTTATTCTGTAAAATCAGGATTTTTTAAATTCTTTAATCTGATGGAAGGGTTTATTAATGAATGTATGAGGTAAATGCAAATTTTCCTTTCTTCACTGTTCTTAGTCACAGTGAAATTCATTGCCTGGGATCCTGATTTTCACTGTATTTGCATATACAAATTCTTTAAGATTGTTTAGAAGTGTCTTTATCAAGAGATATTTCCTTTAAATGAATATAAAAATAGTTATTTCCCTTTATTAACATCTTCAAAATATTTGGGACATCATCTAACAAAAATTAAAATGCAAGACTTCTTCATCAAAGTGCTTTTATAGACTCTTGTGGAAATTGTATTTCTACATTTGATTTTCGGAGAGATTTGTCTTTTTTTTTTTTTTTTGTGTGTGTGTGTAGTTGTGAGATTCTTTTCTGTAATATATTGAAGGTGCTTTCTATTTGTTTAGATCTCCTAGGAACAGAACAGTTCACTCGGGTTTAAATTCTGTACAAGAATTATTTTAGCTAACATAGTCAATAACAGTTATGGAGAGATTTATTGAATAGATTTTGTTTAGCATATTTACACTTCATTATTTCATGCACACAAATGCACAAATAGTTTCTCTGAAACAAACTGATTGCTGTTCCCATTCATTTCTCTTCACATTTGATCTATTCTTCTGAACATTTAATTTATTTTTCTGTATTTTAGTATAATATCTGTTTGTTTCTCTTTTTTTTTTGTTGGTTATTTTTACTGATTTTTATGTATTGCCTTGTAAGATCAAGAAAGTCAGGAAATATTATGACCATGCAATTCTTAAAAAATCCAATCCAAAACTTAAAAATTAACTTTGAAGCTGCATTGGTATTCCTTTCACATTAAAAAGCTGGATATTTTGTCTGCGTAGATAATCCAGATAATGTATTCCTCAACCATGCGGTTGATCATATTTTTGTTTTTTCATCTATAACTAAATTCAGCTCTTCACAATTGTTCCTACCTCTTTCACTTCATGTAACAATAGCAGTGCCTAATGAAATCAACATGATGAATTTTCAGTTTGCCTCTTGAGGTGATTTACCCTTTCCTTGAAATCGTGTTTGCTTTTTATATATGCAGTATTTAATTTCTTAAATATACATTATATACATAAAATCAGTCATATGATAAAACATATGCATTGTTATAAATCTGACTTTTTTTTAACATGGTACATTAATGTATATTAATAACATCCCATAAAGAATTATTCAGTAAGGTATTTACTCTACCAGAGTATATGTATTGTTCTCGTGACATTTTGCATCCACTTATTAATCAGGATATGTACCACATGACATTTACTTTCCATGTGGTGTCAGCATACAGCTGTATGTATATAGCTGAACACATCATGATAACCCAATCACAAGGTGTTATTGAATTCTGAAGTTGCAGCGTAGCATATGCCGGATGTAATAGGCACAAATATTACTTGTTTTTTCTTATTATTCTTTTTAGGTCTTAACGTGTCCGAGGGTTCAAATTCTTCTAATCAACCACATGGTACAAATAGTAGTTCAGTGGCCATTGCTATCCTTGTGCCTTTCTTTGCCCTTATATTTGCTGGTTTTGGCTTTTATCTTTATAAACAAAGGTAAGTACAAATTGTGTATATAGAATTTTTATATGGCTTGGTGGGTTTTTTTGCCTCCAGTCTTTGTTAGTGTAAAAAAAATTTTCTGTAAAACCACAAAATGTTTGCAAAGTATGCATGTAGACAGGTCTTCCTACCTCCATTAAGATCTGGCATAATGACTGAGAGATCAGTTTACTGTACCATGCTATACTTTCATTCCTACCTTTTTACAGTGTTATAAATTTCTCTCATTATAACAAAACGGATGCTATAAATTATTAGCATATGGAGAATAATATAATGAATAGATTGTGTGTACTTACAGTAGATTGCTTGTATTCTATTTTTTTACATGTGGCAGAATTATGAGTCATATCTTCAGTAATTTCTTTTAGTACTGGCTATGTTTATTAGCTTGCAAGTATTATGTCATTGAAAGGTTTCATTATGGAACTGTTTCTGCATCTGAAATTATTAGTTCATGTGCAATTATGTTACATAACCACCAGTCTTCTCAGTTTCATTAGTATTTCAACAATTTTGTTCATGGTATCAATAACAGTATTAGTTCTTTAGATTTAGTGCCAAGTCATCTTTTCCTATAGCTTTTAAGCATTAGATGACTAAAGAAAACTTAATCACTTAAATGACAAGATAGTTCTTTGCCTACTAACCATTCAAAATGGTGATTTACTTCTGGGAGCCAGAAAATAATGATTGTAATATACTCTATAGAATAATATTTGTTTAAAGCTCATACCAGCATTTTTAGATGGTACCACTTGTTTGTAAACTGCTTTAGTGTATGAAAAAATGATCATATAATTTTTTTTTATACATTTACTATTAACTATGCTGTTAGCACTTGTCTTTACATTTTATATCAGTGATTTGCATTACAGTATGCATTTTGCATAACAATATAGATGAAACATTTTCAAGGGATTGAAGTTTGATATTTTTAATTATTTTATAAAAAAGAAAATGTTTCAGCTATAAATTCATTCTTTATAAACTTGTTGAGTCTCCAAAGGGAAAAAGAAAATCTCAGTCATCTGGCTGGGGAATTACTGCATCTTTGAGATTTTGTTATACTCTTAAGTAATTGTCATCCAATCATCCAAGTGGAAATACCTACCTCTTCTCAGTCCGTTAACTAAGTTTTTAAGTGACCACAGTTTTAAATAAATCATAAATCCCTTAACCTTTGAAAAAGAGAGTACTAATTCTTAGCACAGATACTGTAAAAAAAATTGAGATGTATATTTAGCTCCACAGTATGAATTGGGAGCTAAATTTTGTTCAGATTCTTAAACTACATCAAGTCAGTGATGAAAACTGCAGTTATAAATGTCTTTCTTCTACAGGACTGCACCTAAAACCCAGTATACAGGATGCTCTGTACATGAAAATAATAATGGACAAGCTGCTTTTGAAAACCCAATGTATGACACAAATGCCAAGTCTGTGGAAGGGAAAGCGGTACGATTTGACCCCAACTTGAACACTGTTTGCACAATGGTATAATGTGGTAATGATATGTCTTCAAAGTCTAGAAACTTACACACAACACAGTGCACACACAGTTCACTGAATTATTAAAAAAAAAAAAAAAAGACACCATAAAAAAAAAATGAAAGCACACTTTTCAGGATATACTGGATCGATCACCTTTTCCTGAGGATGATAGACAAGAAAGGGTTGTGATTACTTTGTTTTGATTTTTTTTCATAAACTGGATCAGAATTCTTCTTCGTGTGTACCACGAAGAGTTTTAAAAAAATCTGCTGCACTCCATGAGTGCTACTCACAGTTTATTTGCTTTTTTAAAAAAGGAGGTTATTCTAAAACATAAAACATATTTGCATATATTGGAGGAGCATCCACTATCAGTATTTCTGTGCTTTATAAAAACTATAATAGAGGGACTGGGTTAAAAAAAAAAGATATAGGTAGAAAATAAGAGTTATACTTACAGGATACAATAGGTCACTGACTTCTCTTTAACAGTCATATGCTACATCTTTCTCATGAGTTTGTACCTTTCTTTTAATGTATTCAGTCTGCTTAGTATTTTATTTTTCAAGTCCAGGATGTAGTATTAGGAATTAGCAAGTACAGCTTACTCTTTTCACATCACAGAAAAAAGAGGAAAATGTCATGGTTTTATTTAGTGAATTTCCTTCCCTGCTTCACTTCTTGCTTCCTTTTCATGTTCCAAGTCAAGCGCCATTTCTCTGTTTCCATTAACAATACCCACAAATGGTAATGTTTCTACATTTCTTTTGTCAATCATACTACTAGACAAATTTTACAATCAAGAAGTGAGTATGAATTGAGCTTTGTCATGTGACTGTGTTCCTTACTGTTGAAGATCATTCAAAAGAATGATCATCTTCCTTATTTTCAAATGTGAAAATATAATTTCATTTCCAATTAAAAAGAGCAGTTTACAGTAACATTAATAATCAAAACCATATATAAAAAATTTTAAGAGTCCATTTTTCCAGTCCTTTCTAGTTAAATTTAGACTGTACCACATTGGTTTATTCCTTCAGTGTTTTGTCAAAATGCATGCACACAAAGCATGGCGAAATCCCATTGAAGTTGATACATTCCAGAAGACTTCAATGATCTTTAGATCAGATCTACAAGGCAAGAGGAAGTTATAATGTGGAAATACTGTGATTTCACATCTGTTTTATCTAGATATTCCATACTTTATGGAAACAGATTCTTACGGCTAATGATTTAAAATTGAATATATTATCATAGTGCAATGAAAATAAAAATACTAAATATATATATATATATATATATATAAAGCCATGATTTTAATAGGGACAATCCATTCATTTTAGGGACAATTCAGATTCCTCAGCCCTCAGATACAAGTTTTAGACATTCCAGAATCAATTCTAAGGAAACGTAATTTTTAGTTTTACAGATATTTCATATCAGAATTATTCAGTGGCAACTCAGTAATTTATTTGACATAGGTCATTGTCTTCCATTCATAGCATGACTCACAAATGCTGTGTATTAGCCAGTGTGAATTATCTGTTATTGTCCCTTTCAGACATTAATAATTCTGTGAAAATCTAAACTTTTTATTACCGTAATAGAGAGTGCCTACCAAAATCATTGTACCCAGGATTGCTGCTTGGATTTCTACAATGTTTGATGAATTTCTTATAAACCATTTTACAACACTTTGTTTTGAATATTCATACAACTCTGTCAAACTGTATTCTACTAAAAGGATGCTGTTCTATATTTTATACCATTGGTTGTTATTTATTCTTGTTTATTCAAATGACTGCAATAACTATGATTCATTCATTAATGTTAAGGTTAATACATTGGAGATTGTTTAAAATGTTTCTTCTGCAACTGGCTACTCCTCTTATATTAATGCATACACTTTTGTAAAGAAGTATATTTTTATGAAAAAGGATTTGTAAAAGTATGATGTAAATTTTCAGTGCAATGTAAACAAAATAAAAATGGACAATTGCTTTTTTTAAGTATGTTTCTTTTTTGGAAGATGAGCTTTAAACTCATTTCATTTGTGAAGACAAGAAAACAACCAGATTAGTAACACAAATGTGGTAATTTCGTGGGTCTTAAAATCACATTATTTTTCCTGAATTTTCCCATGAATTTTAGCTGAAGTAGGAAGACTTAGATTACTTTCACAAATAACCAATGAGCACAGTGTGTAAAATTATCTATTTACTATAATGAATTTTCTGTTTGACAGCGTACTTTGAACATTAGTTTTGCTACCTTTCTACAAATATGCACTGGACGTACATATTAACAGGTAGTACCAGTGCGTATAGTATTTTCTGATATTAAAAAAAGTGTTGTCTTTTAATGACATTGAACTTATGGGGAGGATCTTAATTATTTTACTATAATATAAAGACTGTCTTGTAACTGCCCCTTTTTCTTGCAAGCATGTAAAGAGGATGACAAATCCTGATCTGAAAAGCTCTTCACAGGAAGAGCTTCCCCCAACTGGGGGAAAATTGTCCAATATTCTTTTGTGAATTTGGTAATCTCTATAAACTGAAAAGACCCATTCAGGCCCAGGTTGAAGTCTCTGAAGACTGTGTTTAAATACATCAGAAAAAGAAGCAAGAAGTCACTGTAAAAATGATACTGTGAAGATCATGCACTGTTTTTCAGAAGGGTTCTAGACCATATTGGTTAATTCTGAAAAGCAAAATATCCTGTTCCATAGTGGCCTAACTCTAATATGCAAACTGGAATCTAAAGTTAAGCTCTTCCTTTTTTGGTTTATACATTATATGTTTTAACGTATAAAAGTAAACAAAACTTATATTGAAGTTGTTCAACAATTCTGTTAATGCTTAAGCTAGTATCCAGCTTGAGTTTTCAAGAATTATACTGACTTTACTGTAATAGACTATTCATAATAGATTGGGATGGCGGGTTTGGGGTTGGATTTTTTTAATTTGGTTTTAGTTTTGACAGGTTTGTTTGTTTTTTTACTGTGGTGCCTGAGCTGTTTTAATCATAAATCTGTGTGTGAACTGTTCAATATTCTAGTAGCAGAGTTGTTAATTTTCACTGTGGCATATGGAATTTCAAGATTTGGTTGCTGGATTGGAGTTGGTTAACACTGCCTACTCACTGTTTCTTGTTTTTCTCAGGAAGATAGCTGAAACTGATTAGATTTTTCGTCCTCTGGGAACTTTCACTACGTTATTCAAACAAACACTATACAGAGAAAACGTGTCGGAATTCAGAGATTTTTATGCAACTCTGTGAGTCCTTTCAAGATTAAGGCAGCTTCTGCAATACTACAGACTGAGACTTAATACCTCATTTAATTTTCTATAAACAATAGCCAATGTACTGAGTAACTCTGGAGGCTCTGAGACTACCTGTCTCTCAGATCCATTGAACTCTTTCAATTTTATATTATCAGCATGTCAAGAGTCATCTGGTCCATTATGTTTCAAAGTCATAGTACAATCTGATTCATTACTGGAATCCAGAAATCACACCTAAACTCATCAAAGAAGTAGTACTAGTAGAGCTACTCTGAACAACTAGACCATCATAAAACAAAGTTAGAAATGTCCAATTTTACTTTTGTGAAACAAAGCTGGCATTATTATGTAGACATCCTGGAGGAATTCCTTGACAACAGTATGAGAAGTGAGTCTTGTCAAGGAAATCATTTATTAGCTACAAATCTCATAATTTTTTCTAGAGAACTGATGTGAAGTGAGTCTATAGCCAAGTAATTAAACATCTACTTTGTCTCAAAACCCAAACATTTTGGTTTTTCTTTTTCTTTTTTTTGGGTTTTTTTTTTTTTTTGGTTTTTTTTTGTTTTGTTTTGTTTTGTTTTGTTTGTTTTTTCAGTTTTTGT
>WTSP01013875.1:0-21943 GCA_025331215.1 Actenoides lindsayi
TCATCTAGTTCCAACCCCCCTGCCATGGGCAGGGACCCCTCCCACTAGATCAGGTTGCTCAGAGCCCCATCCAGCCTGGTCTTAAAAACTTCCAAGGATGGGCCTTCCATCACCTCCCTGGGCAACCTGTTCCAGTGTCTCACCACTTTCATGGTGAAGAAATTCTTCCTAATGTCTAACCTGAATCGACCTGTCTCTAGATTTAATCCATTCCCTCTAGTCCTATCACTGCCTGACAGACTAAAAAGTACCCCCCCTAGCTTTCTTGTAGGCCCCCTTCAGATACTATAATCCTATTATTTAGAGTAATTGTAAAACATTACATCGTCATTCAGACTTCCATTTCTCTAGAACTGCTCAGATAGCAATGGTTATAACCCACAACTTGCAAGATATGTGATGAAGTGTAAATGACAACGAGTAGAGCCATCCCCCTTGCTCCTCATGTGGCCTTCTGGTCTATACTCCTCTTGCATTTGAAAGTAAGAAGGTGGTGTTCCTTTTTGTTGGGTTGGTTAGTTGGTTTTTTTAATAAATTATTTTGTTAGGGCTGCTCGAATGATGCAGTGATTGCATGCAGTCTATCTGTGAACACTTTCCAATGAGGCTACAGGGATAATATCATCTTCAAATTGGCCATTCTAAGAGATATTTGTCTTATTTTCTACTTCTTTAGAAAAACTACAAACCTGAGAATATAAAAGGCAAAACTAAATTATTTTCTTGTTTCCTGTTATATTCAGTGTAAGAAATTCTTCAATCTAAAAGCGGCTGCTATAACATTTTGTACCACTTTCTGCTTCTCCTGTGTACTTTTCAATTTATCAGCTGCAATGTAAGGCTTTGCTTTCAGTTTAATATAAATTTGCCTTGTGTTACATGTACATTTATATACAATTTTTATAACTAAAGGTTATGTCAAAAGAACATAAAATCATTTTGGTTGGAAAAGACCTTTAAGATCATAAGTCCAAGCATTAACCCGGCACTGTGAGGTCCACCACTAAACCATGTCACTAAGCACCACATCTACACATCTTTTAAATACCTCCAGGGATGGTGAATCAAATGCTTCCCTGGGCAGCCTTTTCCAATGCTTCTGATGAATTTTCCCATACTATACAATTTAAACTTCAACCAGCACAATTTGGGGCTGTTTCCTCTCATCCTATCACTTGTTACTTGGGAAAACAGACCAATACACTTAGTGTATACATCTTCCTCCTGGAGGAATTAATGAGACTACATGGTTTTGGTCCCTGTAAACAAAATTAATAGTCCTCTATCACCTTTAGTCACCTGGTTTCTCACTAAATAAATGTTCTGTACAGATGTCAAAATATGAGTATTTTCCATATTTCTATGTATATCTTGTCTCAGTGTCCTCAGGAATGTAAAATCATCCTGTAAATCTTTATCTACTGAGCATTTCAAAGTCATCATGTTCTTTTAAACTGGATGACAGGCAAATGAGATGTACCTGTTCCATAAAATGACCGAGTTAGTGGCATTCCTTGAAGAAACAATGCTTCATTTTGTTTTAGGAAAAGAAAATATAGCAAAGTACTCAATCTGCGTATCAATCTAAATGACAACATGATTCTTATCTTTATGTAAATTACGAAACTCCCTAATTTTATATTCAGTGCTATTCCCCTTTGCATATCAGAAGTGCTTATCTGCTGTGAAAAATATTTTCTTTCAAAGGCACAAGCTGTAGAGGACTCAGACAATTTGGCAGTATGTCTGGCAGCAGACAACATAATACCTATTGTTCTTAAACCTCTTTGAAATATGAATGAAATCCAGCAGAAAATTAGAAATCTGGCTGACTTCACTCATCAGCAGTGGTTTCATATAACCAAGCAACAGTCAAAATCTGAAGCCTACTCCTGGAAGGAAATACCAGTTACAAGTATATTACCTTGAGGCAATTCCACTCCTAGCAAATTACAAAGCTCCTGCAGTTGCAGTGGTGCAAGGTCACAGTGAGTGAAGTTACAGAGAACAGACAAAGAAACTAAAAGATATGGCATGGGAATAAAGAAACAAAGCGCAAGTGAAGATTTCTCTGTCATGAGTACAAACTAGACAGATGTCTTAGTTGCCTTTCTTCATGGGAAAGAACAGGTGAAGGGTGAGCTGGGAGGGCTGGAAACTGCATGTTAACAGTACATGAGTTTTTTGCATGGAGTGTAGACAGCTTTGTCCAACACTCAACCAACACAATGATCTTTATGTTGTCATTCCAGTTAGCTCAAGTTGACTGTTGTGCTGCTTGAAATTACCTCAGAAGCTGAAGCCCATAGGCTTAGGGAAGCACTAAGTTTCTGCAAAGCATCCTGCCTCCATGCTTTCTCTTTACCTCTTCAGCAATCCAGCTCAGTCTATACAAGCTTTTTTGTCTGCTCCTACAGTGCCTCTGACATGTTCAAGCAGGAGATGACAGCCATCACAGCAGCATATGCCATTTTGTGATGGAATCTGTGTTCACAGACCTTGGCAATTATATTATGAGCCCTCATCTGTTCAGTGTTCAATTTGCAAAACATCATTCAAATGCAGAGACATATTACATGACTTCTACTACATGGTACAGCAACTTTAGCATCTTACAGTAAGAGCTCCTCTGAGATGGGTCACAACATTGCCCAGAATGTTTACTAAACTGTTAATAATCTGTATTTCATCACTCTCCAGATTTCTTTTGCAGCTTTTTCCTTCTGTCTTATATTTTTGGTAACCTAGGCCAGTAACATATTACTGAACCTTACATTCAAAGAAGCCTTCAGCATTCTATCCCTAAATTTGGATAGGAGCAGAACAGATTGGCAATACAGTCCCAGTTACTCTGCCCTCCTGTTGTGCAGCTGGGGAAGAGCAAGAAAGTTAACCTCTGGCAGGATAAATTCTGAGCCTTCTTTGCTGGACTTTGCCAGAGACATCAGTTTTTGAAATGTAAGAGTCAGTCTCTCACAGAAATAGATGCTTTCTAAACTATTTATATGCTAGCATAGCATTTTCAAATGGGTTAATAACAAGATATTTCTTGCAAGACCTTCACCATAAGCTTTCTCCGTGTTTCTGATTGCGCAGCTCTGTTAATCAATTTTATGCAACCGATGTTCCTGATCTACTGCCCAAATGTGCCCTAGAGCACTCATATGATCTGCTGTAAACCTGACAGTATATTTCTTAAATTAGTTTGCCTTAGAGGAAAAAAGATTAGGGCTCTGTAGTCCCTTGAGTACCTACTTTTAGGTCTTTGCTGGAGGATGTATCTCTTTTATCTCTCTTGCAGAGAAAATTTCTCTCATTTTGTGACACTGGAGGTAATACTTCAAAGTCGTCCACTATAAATTGAGGGACAGAAATTTGAATAGTATTAGTTCATGGAAGCCCTGTTATTGGCTCCAGGAAGGAGAACAAATTCTGATAGGATCATGGTGCAGCTTTTCTTTGCATTAAATACGGGTCCACCTCAGAAGATGTACTGGTTTGGTTACTTCCGCTGTTATTACTGTTGGCATAACGTGCAACAGGTTTTATATCCCAGAATGCTTAGTGCTTTATCTCTGCATTGAATTTTAAGTTTGCATGGAGATGCAAAATACAAATGGTCACAGATATTTTCTATGGTCTATAAGCTAGAGAGAGCTAACCATACAATGTGGGACTTTCTGGAACCAATTCTCTCCAGCAGGATACCCCCAGTATTTTAAAGAAACATTTCACTAAGGTTACATTAGCATAAACAGATGTAAAAGAGAAGTGAGAATTTTACTGTATTTTTGCATAAAGGTTCTCATTATCTGGTTTGCTTGCAGCTTAATACCGAAGTCCTCGGCAGAATAGCAAATATTTGTAATGTAATATTTCTCTACTTATTTTTTTACAGAGTTTTTCTAAAAACCTCTGCTGCTGTCCTATTCATGGAAATGTCTATACTGGCATGTTGGAGAAAATAATGTCCCCTAAACAAAACAAAATAAAACAAAACAAAAAACTCAGACCAAAACGTGTTTTCTCTGCCTCCGTAACTTGAAAAGCAGAAAAAATTATCCCAATTATAAAGCAGTCAAAACCACATCTGTAGCCTTCAGTAAGTATCTATGCCATGTTTTTTACATATTTGCCAACTGTAGAAGCTGTAAACATGCACTGTAGAAATAAATAAAATGTATTTTAAATCATATTTATAGCTACCACAGAGTAAGCAAACAAATTACTTTGTGAAGGTTAATACCTAGTTCTGTACTAGTCATTTTAGCTTCCTGTAGATTTCTGTTTTAAATTATTTTTAAGATGGGAATTTACTGTTCGTGATTAACATGAAAATTTCTTCTCTTTCACCAGGATGTCTCTCACTTCTGGCAACTCTATTGGAAAGCAAATCCATCTTAATTAAACAAATTTAAACAATTCAAGGGACAAACTAAGAGTCTGTCATGGTAATGGACAGCCTATGAGGTACACTCATTATATGCCACCAGATTGTCAGGTAGAGAGATAGCAGCCTTTCTTATTAGTGGGAATACCATATATATTGCCTGGCTACCAACCTGGGACCCTGAGAAACTAAGTCCAAAATTCTGTTTGAAGGTTTGGCATCTCCTTCTTCCTGAAGCTATTTTTCTTGATATCCTATCATGAAACAATGCTGAACTTGCAAGAATTCATAGTATTAACAATTAACCTCAAGCATCTTACAAAGGTTTCTAATAAACAGACAATACATCCAAGGCCCCATCCTATCTTGCTTTGAAATATCCATTATTATGAAGGAATTCTGTATTTCCTTAATGCGATTTTTATTCAAAAAAATATTTATTATTTCCCAGGAAAACACACATTTTATTGCATACATTTTACTGCACAAAACAATGGTAAGGTGTTAGAAAGCCTTTTGAAATTTTTTTTCTCAAAACTGTTCTATTCCAGTGTGGATGTGAAAGTTGAAGTGAGTACACCTTGTTCTGCTACCGGTACACCACAGTGACCCAAGAGTATTGTAAAAGTCCCTGATTCTGGGCTCTCCACAGGGGTAGCTGGAAGGGACTTCAGGAGGACACTGCAGCCAAAATAGTTTTATTAAGTTCTATTGTAGACTGTAAAATAAAAAAGAAAGTTTGTAAACTAAATCAGAACATTTTACCTATTAATCTATTTACATTTAAACTGTTTCTATTCACTAGTAGTTTCTAAAAGTGGTTATGTCCTTCTACTTTTGATGTTTAGATTAGATTTTCCTTATAAAACTGACTCTAATGCTTATGGTTAGTATCAGGAATTAAACAAAAATAAACATTTTTAAGATCAATCATATGAGATTAGATGAGGCAATAAAATACTCCCAGGCTTAAAAGTTGTTATTTATTCTCAGATAGTTTCTGAGATAGTTTCACCTTGTTTCCTTCACAGGTTTGCCTCATATGTATATAAAATAGCTTTACTCTTAACTGGTTTTATAATCCTATACTTCTGTGATTGCATACAGTTTTTTTATCCAGCATTATTTGAGGGTTTCTAGTATGCAGCTGCAAGGTGCATATTGTCACAGACACATCGAGACAAGAGACCACATGTGGAAAGCAAAGCACAGTTTTAACAGGAGGGAGGTTCTCCTAGTCCCAGACTATAATGATTCACATACTCTACAGAAACTAGCCTTCCTGCATTGGAGTGGGCTCTGTTCTCTGCACATCTATCTACACAAATCCTCCACATTGCCAATTTACAGATGTGCTGGAGTTTTTGCTTGTTAATCACATATGCTCATAATGAGTCTTTTTAGACTGACGACTACTACCATGGTTCCCACTGAGCCAGGGCAAACATCAGACAGAGGTCATGGTGGATCCTTCTTTCATCCCATCTAGCACTGGATTACTTGCAGTGCTTCCTAACTGAGTTTCCTATATTGGCATGTTTGGGCACTGCACATCATCAAGGGCAGGCTCCTCAGAGCACAAGAATAGTCTGAGGCAACATGCAGAGAGTTGAGCAAGCGTGACAGAAGGCCATCATGGATAAATATGGTGATACTGGCTGAGCTTGAGCACAAAAAGGAAGCACACAGAGACAGGAGAAGGAACAGATCAACTGGGAGGATAAAGAGACATTGGCTATGCATGTAGGAATGGAGTAAGGAAAGCCAAAGGTCACCTGGAGTTGAAGCTAGCAAAGGGGGTGGAGATCAACAGGAATGGTTTCCTCTGTAAGTACACTGGCAGCAAGAGGAAGGCTAAAGAGAGTGTGGGCCCATTGCTCAGTGGGGTTGGGAACCTAGTGGCAAGGGAAAGGTGCAACTCTATGCCTTTTTTTGCCACAGTTTTCCCTTGTCCCCAGCCTTCACAGGTTCCTGAGGCAGCTGGCAGAGTCTGTGGGAATGAGGCTGTACTCATGGGATACAAACACAGAGCTAAGGCTCACTTTAACCACTTGTGCACAAGACCTTGGGATCAACTGGGATGCATCACAGTGTGTCAGAGGAAATGTCTGATGTCATTGTGAGGGCAGTCTACATAATTTTCAAAAGGTTATGGCACTTAGGAGTGGCTCCTCAGGACTGGAAAAAGGCAACGTCACATTCATCCTTGAGAAGGGCAAGAAGGAGGATGCAGGGAATTGCAGGCTGGTCAGCCTCACCCTAGCCCTTGGGAAGGTGATGGAACAGATTGTCTTAGAAACTGTTTCCAAACATATGAAGGACAAGAGGGAGGTTGGGAACAATGAACATGGGTTTATCAAGGGCATATTATGCCTGTCTAGACCCACTGCTTTCTGTGATGACATTCTGTGGCCAAGAGCTTGGCAGTGAATGTCATATACCTTGACTTTAGATAGATCTTTGACACAGTCTCCCATAGTTTCCTTATAACTGAATGGTGATATATGTTCCGCAGAAGTGGACAATAAGGTGGATGAAAAATTGCCAGGACTGCCAGGCTCAAAGTTGTCATCAGGGTTTCAAAGTCCAGCTGGTGGCCAGCTGGGGTCTACAGTTGAAGGTTGCCATTAACAGTCTGGATGACGGGCTGATGGAAACCTAATGAAGTTCAACAAAAGCAAATGCAAAGTCTTACATCTGGGATAGAATAACCCTCAGCACCAGTATAGGTGTGGGGCTGACTGGGACACAGCTCCATAGAAAAGCCTTTCCAGTGAAAGTTTAGATACCAAGTTTTAGGTTCAGCGAAGGACTCCAAAAGTTTTTTGAATAGTAGGCTGTCACTGCAGGAAAGCTGGCCTGAGCCTTTGAGATTCATCAGGAGGTTATTTCAGGGCAGTGTTCACTATCAAATATTTACTAGTCAAGATTTAGGCTTTAACTGGTTTACATGAACCTAACAAGTACCTGCACGAATGGGAGTAGTCTACGTTGTGCTTCTCAGGGAATAGAAACCACAGCCTATGTCTTCCCATTAATATCTCTATATTGCATCTGTAGAAAGATGAAGGAAAGTTTGCAAGCAAATGCCCTGCCCACTTCCAAGCTCTTTTAGTGTTACTGGCCAAAAATACCTCTCTCCTCTCTTCTGCTAAGTGTTGCTAGAACCTGACTAGGACTTTCCCCTACAGAGAAACACAAAAGCTCTATACTCTGGTCTTAAAGCTATTCAAGACTACTCAAAACCTCTCTCAAATGTCAACAACATTTACAGAGAAGAAAGTTGGGTCTGGGGCCAGCACCATGCTATGCATGTGTCTCTCCCTCTGCAGGATAAGGGTGCATGCTTTGCCAGCCAGCACTGGATGGAAAGCACTTAGAGTTTCCTTCACGAAGTTCCTATCTCCAAATAACCTACTCAGTTTGCTTATTCACTATGAAGTAGAGATGGAGGAGAAAAACTGTTTACTTTTTTTCTCTCTTCATTACAGTCGTGTTTAACAGTTGTTTCTGCATCATTTAGAGTGATCTCATGATCTACCAGTTTTTGAGGTGTTGATGTTGCAGCAGGACAACAGCGTGTTAAAGACACTGCTTCTTCTCATTGCTGTCCTCTGTGCCTTACAAAGGCAAGGGACAGAGCGGGCTATCTCCTTCATTTCCAAGACCTATACACTGGTGAGAGAAATGGGGGATGGAGGGAAGGTGAAATGGAAAGGGAGGAGAAGAGAGATAAACAGTAAGAGGAAAAATATGGTAAGGAGGGAAAGACCTTGCATAAGGCTTTGGACTTGTTGCAGTCAAGTCACATTTTGTACAGTTGCAAGCTTCCATATCTTGCTGGGGTGTTCAGAAAATGCTCATACATGAAAAGGATTTTAACTTCAAAAAACGTCCTTCATTATTACCATTTATTGTTACATTCTGATAATTTCCAGGATTTCTGATAACATTCTAGTTTCCAAGGAACCGTAGAAATACATATAGGAAAATAATAAACCAAGAAGTATATATAGGAAATTAATAAAACTCTGTTTTGTCTTTTGTTTCCTTTGCTAAAAGAGGTCATTAGTATTTTTCTGCTAAATAGCTTGCACTCAGTTCCTGCACACATCAGCAGCACCTCTGTGTGAGACTGATGCATTCATCAAAACCACTGAAGCAGGTACAGTGCACTGTGAGCTGATACTGCACACCTCCAAGACTGCTCAATGTAAGTTATATTTTATGCCTTGAACAGTAAGCACACATTACAATACTGTCTGTTCCATAAAAGGCTACCCCTGTTTCAAGACTCCCAGGTTAAAAATGGCACTTTTCAAATAGTTCTTCAGTGCTTATGATCTGAGGAGCTGTAGCTACCAGAAACCATTAACATGCAGAAAAAATGCTTGCACCTCAACACTTTTGTAACACAGCCTCTAAAAATCAACCTCTTCTCCTTTCCTTTAGTACTGTGATTCCTCTATAACAACTACATTTTTGTATAGAAATAAAAGGAAAGCCATGCTGGATTTTCTTTCCTCTCTTTTTCCTTTGATTATGGTCTAAAAGATTGAGAAAGTGTGATATTTCTTGATCTAGAGCTTTACACTTAAGAGAGTAAGGCAGTAGAGAATGGGAAGCCCCAGTGAGCACAGATCACCTTATGCAGTCTATGTTTTTGAAGTAAAAAGCGAATCTGGAGCACAGGCACAGTATGCCGTGCTCTCCCTGCTTGCTCTATAATACCCCAGATTTACTAAAAGCACAAAGACAAAGCAGTACCGTATTATTTATAATGTCATTTCTCAAGAATGCAATGTCCCACCCTCTCCCACTCTCCACTTTAAACTCATTCGATGAACACCAGTTTTCCAGTAAAGACAACATGGTATTTGGCCAGAGTGGTGGAATAAGAAATATGATTCTTTTCATGTTGGACACTTGCATAATATTTCTCAACATCCAAAATTGGGTTTATTCAGGATTACAGCAATCCTTATATTATTTATGAAAGATGACAGCATGTTGTGTGATAATATTTAGGTTAGTCATCATGCCACCTATAATAACCTACATGGAGGGGAATACGAAATCCTAGTTAGCAAAGTGAAACTTTTAATTAACTTAATCTGTCCAACAGTTGCTTGTTTTTTCGTGATTTTTTTTTTTTTTTTACCCAAGCAGTAAATACCTTCCAACAGTTTCACAGAGCAGAGACTTGTCTTACAGTGACAGCTAAGAAAAATGCTTATTAATGCTCTGAGCCTGCCATGTATGTCTGATGCAGCCAGGTTTGTCACACTGTTGATCTCAGATCTGCTTGAGAAAAACAGATTGCACACAACCCTTCACAGCTTCTCCAGGCCTGCAAAGGTTTGCATGGTCTACACTGAAGAATGGTGTCCTTCTCTGGAACAGGAGAGGAGAAAGCTCTAATCCTGTCACCACTGTCTCCTCGTGTATTGCTGGTACCTTCACCAGGTCAGGAGAGACATCCTTCCAGGGAAAGATGAGGAAACACCAGGAAGAATCACACAAGAACCCTGTTGAGATTAAAATTTAAAACAAAGTCTCCAGCTGACTCTCTGGGTGCTATCAATGGTGTTAATCATAGACGATCTTCTAAAGGAGGCGATATGAGCCCTAAATGACTTCTATTGCAATACAACCATAAATAATTAAATACAATGTAATAAACGAGCCTGTCAAAACCAGCTGGCATAAAGTTAGACCTACTAATCTGATCTGACTGCCAAAATCAGCACGCAAGCAAATCTCCATCTGTGAGCTGACTGCCCAATGTGCTTAGAGGGCATGTTGTGCATGCCCTTGTCAGCTACCCAGAGCAAAGATGGTGCTCGAAAGTGCCCCACGAGGACAGATGGATGTCACATAGGACAGGGGAACGTGGAGGTCAGTACTTAATTGCCACTGCACACATATATGTGCCATAAGTACAGTCTGTCCCTGGATTTTGTTTGTTGGGGTTTTTTTCTAGATAGGATAAAACATTTCAGGGAAAACTGACTCTCCAGTAAAAGCTTTTTCTTGTATGTACATACACACTTTTTACCTACATGAACTATATTAATAAAACCTCTTTGGTTGTGTGAAAATTTACTAAGAGCCAGGAAGTTAAAACTACACTCTTAACTCAGAGGCTTGAGTGTTTATAACATGTGACTTTTCCTCTCCTTCATCGTGTTAAAAAAAAAAAAGGAAATTAGTCTGCAGCTGACCAAAACACAGAAAAATGTTTCATAAAAAACCTGACATTTTTAGAAGATGACTATTGGCCACACATTAGTGATGTTATTGGAGTTTTTTCTTTTAAGTCCATTTAATCTAAGTATTACTAAGATTTAAATAATTTGCCAGGTTTTTTCCCTTACTAAGCCTTCTTTTTAAGATGGTTATTGGTTTGTTTCCTTTTCAGTTGTGTTTCAAGTGTGATTTTTTAATGAAATTTCAGTAAAAACATCTCTTTTAACAGTCAAACTTTTGGGGGGAAATGAAAATGGCTCCAAATGGAGACTTTGCAAACTCAAATCAGCCTCAACATGTTATGTTATGTTCTCCTATTTTTAGCCAACTTTCCATTTCATTGGACATAAAAAAATGAACAGTAAAATACTTGTTTGCTGCATATGCACACATATATACACTTTAAAACACACACAAATACACACACACTATATGGCCAAGGTTAATAAAAAAAATGTTACTAATGCCTGAAAATGGGAGTCTCTGGTGGGACTAACTGTACCTACATCAGGCATCAGTGCTACCAGGAGTTTGCTGTATCCATCTACTTGTGTTCATGATTCTGAGGGGGCTTAGAGGTGATGTAACTATCACCTGTTAGACAGAGATTCCTTGACAGTCTTTTCCTGCTGTAGGGGAAGCATTCACTTTTTCAGCACTTATTTGCAGTTGAGTATGTTTTTGAGAAGATCCTCAATCAGAGCTAAATCAGCTGACAAATGTTTGACTGTTAAAATTTCTGTTGACACATACCCTTGTCTGTCTCTATCTCTTTTACATAAGGACAATAAAGAGAAGGGGATATTTTCCTCGCACATGCTGATACAACATAAAAATTGTGAACTTTATCATGTAGATAAGGAAAAATGGTCCTGTTTCCACCTCCCTTTTTGCATCAAATTTACCAACAGCAGCTTCATTTAGTTATTGTCAAGCACACTGTGTAAAAATTCATGTACTCTGTGGGTGGGTTATGCCCAAGAGACAGAGCAAGTCAGAGCAAAATAGCGACAGAATGGCTGTGGGTACAGCTAAGGAAGCTGTGAAACTATCACCCGATGTCTCTCAAGGATCTTCACACTTGCAATCTAACCTTGGTTGCAGGACCCGTGGCTCCAGAACGTCCATCAGCCTTGGCTTTAAAGACGTCAGGAGATGGTGTAAGCACCACATCTCTCGCTTTTCTCCCTCATCGCTGGCGGCAGGTGCCCGTGGGCCCCTGGGTCAAACCATGACAGCGCTGGGCTGAGGTGCGTGCCATGAAGCAGCTCGCCTCTGCGCGCTTGCCAAGTCTCCCCACGGCCCAGAGCCAATAAATATGCCAATAAATCTGCGGCCCGCTCACGCAGGGCTGCAGGCTGGCACCCACCTCCTTCCCACCCGCCTTACGTGCTCCTAATCAGCCTTCCTGCAGGAACAACAATACTGGCTCAGCTGGTGGCACATTTTACCTGCCTCGACGGAGGCCTTTTCTTTTGAATTGCAGCCTGCAGCCAGCTGGACAGACTGGCAAAGACGCTCGGTAGGAAAGTCTGGGAGGAAGGCAGCCCCGTGCGGAGAATGGCAGGAAAAGCCGCTCCGCTTCCCGGCGGCTCTATCAGCTGGGAGGCGGCGCGGCGCCTGGAGCCTGCCCGCCCTTCAGGCCCTGCCCGGGATTTCCGAGTCGCGGCCACGGCTCCTGCGAACAGCCAAATATTTCACTCTCGAGACGTACTACACTTCCTGATATAGGATGCACTTGCGTGTCTCCCAGTGACCTTAAACACTAATAAAGGAGTCATAATATGACCCAGACAGGCCTTGAGAGCCGGCCATCGTGTGAGTGATTGAAGGGGAGGTTGAGCGGGTGGGTGCGCTTGGCTGTTCTTTGTCTGGCAGCTTTCATGCCGTGTTCCTTTCCTTTTGATTATATGGAGGAAGAGATTTTAAAATACATTCGTGTTGCCCTTTTGCCAAGAGCAGAAGTTAGTTCACTGTGCTGGGAGAGAAAAATCTATGTGTACTGACAGTCACAGCTCTCATTGCCTTGCTCTTGCTCCTTCCAAACTGCATCCTACCAAGGAAAACAGCTTTGCAGTGCAAACACCAATCCTCCTACACAATCACTGGTTCCCACTGCCTGCGCAGGCAAGAAACAGTTGTGCGTGTGTACCATGGACATTTTAAGGCCACTTTGCAGTTTTAAGCTCAAACAGAGGTATCCATCTCCTGTCCAAATCACAGACTGAAGAAGTGGCGGGGTTCTTGATTTTGTTGGACCAGTTTTTCATCTGCTGACAACAGACTTATCTGTATGCAAAAAAGTGGAAGATTTAGCCTCTTTGGTGTAAGGAAACACAGGAGCTATCGTTTGCTGCTTCCTGCCACATGTTGGGTTTTGTACTGCCTTGGCCCTACAGGCTAAGCAAGAATAAGCAGAAAGTGCTAATTTTGGATCATGCTGTCAATCCAGCTATCAACCATAAAATGTGCTCAGACTTGCTAAGTAATGAGTGAATGATGACTTTGTTAGCAGCAAAACGATCAGCATTTCAGAGATCAAATGCAACTAGTGGAGAACCAAGAGACCACCAGGAAAAGAGGCAGACTTTCTCATCAGCAGACAACTGTTTTAACTGCTTTAATAGCTCTAAAAATACTTAATTTGACCATGAACGTATGTTATTTAGATCTGTTTATTTGTAAAAGGAAGGATAACAGTCTGTCTTCAACTCTATGTTACATAAAATCAGCTGACATTTGCTATGATATCATAGACCAACAAAATGAAATAACTTGCAGAGAAAATATTGACTTTCTTTGTCTGAAATGAAGCCAGCAGACAGAGATGAAAATGAAATAAGAGAAAATATTAGAGCAGTCATACCCAGACTAAATTTAGATACAAGTGATGCATGATCTAACTCAGGAAAGCTCAAGGAAAAATCTTAGGCATTATTATCATTAATATAAAAGCTTTAAGTTGCAGAAACCAATCCTTAGCAAATGAACAATGTGGTGAGACGATTCTCACAAGTGATGAAAACTAAAGTGCACCATGATCTCATCATCATCCAATCCTTTCACCTAATTCCCGCTGATTTTGACAGTAGCTATGCACACATTTTGGAGGGATGCCTTCAGCTGCATGAAGAAATAGGAGGCAGAACCAGTACACATGGCAGTTCTTAACACTCCCTGTCACTGCACAGCCCAGCAACTCAAAACATTATAGATCTGCTCTCAGCTAAGACCCTAATTGAATAACCTCACATCTGACACGCCCTTGGAGTATCAGTCTGCCTTCAAGAATCTTTCCCAGAATCTGAATGACAAGGGCAATTAATCAGGACTGAGTCCACTGTAGCCAACAATGTGACACCAGTGCAAAGTTGGTGAGAAGTACGCACCAGACCTCTTTTTCTGCATCGACTTTATTCTTGACATAGTGTTGTTGCTCACTTGCCACCTAATTTTTAAAAATAAATGTACATTTCTTAAACTGTTTGTATGATACATTTCTCAGTTTGATTCAACCCACTAGACTTTAACTGCAATTTCTTCATAGTCCTATCCATTCATTCCTCTTCTTTACAAAGAGAACAGAGCAATGATGACCATCTGGATATTTCTATCTGTCCCGGAAACCTCTCCAAGATTTCCTCTGTACATTCAGAACAGTCTCCTGCATGACTCTTCTAAGGTCTGATGTGTCTACTTCGCTTTTTTAATTCACCGTCATGGGTATGGAAAAAGGATTCTTCTGACACTTTCCCAAATTCTTTATTTTTAATCCAATATATCTAAATATAAACTCATTTTCTCTCCCTAATCCTAGACTTGGAGGGGATGAAATGCTGTCTCCCACATGCTCTAGGGTTTTAGCATGGCAGAAGTTTTTGATGTTAATCTTTTTAATATCTACAGGAGCTGATTCATTACCCTACACCCTCACTACTGAGGTTACACTTGTGTTCAGTAATCACTCCAGACCAAGAACTGTGTTGAGGACCCAATCCACTCAGTGTCTGGCTTGTATGTAGTAAAATCAGATTTATAAGGTATTTGAGGCTTTGCCACTTTGTACAGAATCCTGGATTTTTGTGTTATTTCTGGTTTCTATAGTGTCTTATTAAGCACTACGTCTGTATACTGCTACCTCGTACCAGATCTGTGCAAGCAGGATTGTTCAACATTCCCCTCCATTGCTCAGGCCTCTCCATTCCTTTCCTTCTCCCCATTGGCCTTTTGTCTGCTGTTTCTGTCATTTACTTATGCATAGCATTTCGGTTTCTTTAAATGCACCAGTACTGGATCCTCAGCTGATCTCAATTTGTATGTCACACAAGAAAACAAAACAAAACAAATCAAAACAAAACAAAAATCAAAGAAAACAGTCTAACATACCATTTGATGTTTGCTGTCTGAAATGCACCATAAGTTCACCTCATGTCCTGTGCGTGTTTCCATCCTCCTACACATATTTTTTTCCTTGGAAACTCACACCAGCATCATATAGGATATTAACGCCCTGCTTCTGGGCTGCCCATGCGTGAGAGAAGGAGGGGGTTGCTGAGAAGGTAAGTGTGACAGACAGACAAACGGCCTGAAGCTCTTCAGCACATGTGTTTCTCAAGCTCCAGTTGTGAGTTGACATGTTTACAGTTCAAACCACTCACAGATTGCAGTGGGTGCAAACAGGCATCTTCAATTATTCATGTGGCCTCTTGCCCATAAATAAAATATTAAGAAAGAAAGAAAACAGCCTTCTAGCCTGTTTACTGCAGGGTAAATATCTTCCAGCAGTTTCACAGAACAGATCATCTTGTTATACTTGAGCAGAGTAAACTGTGAAGAACTCTTCAGCTGTCATGGAAATAAAATTTTATGACAAATATGTCAAGACAACAGTCAGGTAGATGTTCTCCCTCTGGGTCCGAGAGAAAAAGCCCCGGTTATTGAAAGGGTGGCTCTGAAGCAAGGAGGAGGTCAGGGCCCTGAATGTCATGCAGGCACACTTTAGTATGTCATCTCAGACTTGCTATCACCTCCAAACAGGGAGTTGGTGACAAGAGGACCCCTCTTGCCCTGGAGATGGGATGGGAACCAGTGTAAAAGCACCACAGACTCCCTTGCTGTTGCCAGCGCTCCCGCTGGTTTTGCAAGACAGTTTAGCCCAGGTGACATCTATGTCACAGCCAGTTCCTATGTACCCCACTGAAACTCGAATTGGTGCCAAGGGAACTTCTTTGGGACCGCAATGCATTTTTATTTGTTCAGTCAGACATTTGTCCATGATGGTAACTTGTCACAAAAAAAACGAGTGAAGCAGTTATGCCCTATGTGAACCTCAAGTAGATTTAAAAATAGCTTTGGTCTAGGTAGAGTTAAGGTGGCATTTTTTAAAGCACCTATTTTTCAAAGTGACTTTAGGGTCTACCTCCTTCCAGCTTTCAGTGAGGCTAATGGCTTATTAAAGCTGGTAGTTGCAGCACTTCACAGGAGGTTGGGGTTCACACTTCTGGATTCATAGGTATCACCCCTGCAAAGGACATTTCCATTTGGTATATGGCAGTGTCGACATGAACATGCAGTCATGGGTCCCGTGCAGGGGCACAACTCCCATGTCTTTACCCAGAGCACAGGAGAAAACAAACATTTCAGTTCGTGCTTGGCAGATTAGCAGAGTGCAGGTGTACATTTTGCCAGTTCCCTCTAAATTCTGAACTTTTATAAACTAATGAAAAAGAAATTGGTAGGCTAATAAACTAATGAAAGGAACATGTGGAAGAGAGAAGCCATACACTCGGAAAGACCAGTCTCCTGCAATAATCTGTGAACAGAGTGATTCAAAGATATTTAGCTTTCTTTTTCACTATTTCCTAGGAGTTGTATTCATCCTAACTTCAGATTTATAGTAAACCTAATATTTAAGTTCTCAGAAACAATTTGAGATTTCCTTCCAGTGAACAGGGGTAAATGATATTGTGATTAGCCTTGATATGTCTCTGACTGAGACCGCTAAACAAAACAAAAAGCTGGCACAACTATTTCATTTGGGAAGAAAGAGAAGCAAGAGTAATGACAGCCAGTTTCCAGGTTTTTATTAGAGGAAATGTTTTTGATACAGAAGTCCCATCCAAGCTGTATTTAAGTTCATATACTAAATAACGAGAGTTGTTTTTAAAGCACGGAAAAGTTCAGAAAAGTTGATTAAAATTATTTCTCACAGCCCTTTATCCACCCTTTTCTTTATGTAGCACCCAAGATTTAAAAGAATTATGACATAAAAGATCATCAAAGGATCAGTCCTGCCCAAAGATATAGCAGTCAGTTAAGACAAGAGAGAATTTTGTACAGCCTTGACTTTGGACTGTAAGGGCTTTGTTAGCACAAAAAGAGACAACCCTTATTTTTCTGAGGAGTGTAATGCTGTAGAGCTCTTGAGTAAACAAAATCTTTTCCTGCATTGTGCCATACGGTCCTAGAAAAATAGTGAACTGACTTTCTTCTCATTTTTTTTTACCACAAGCTATACACAAGGCAGAAAAAAATAGCTGAATAGATTCTGAAATTTCAAGCCAAACTTGCAAAAGCTAGAAAAGACTTGCAGATTAACCACTGTGACATTGAAACAAGTGACAGAACAAAACTACACAACTTTACAGTTTTGTTTTTGGTGGTTCAGTTTAACAGAAGAATAGACCTAGCACTGGCTAGAGGACTGTTTCTATTCCTACATGTCACAGAAATTCAAATTTCAAAGTGGTTTTCAGTCTGGTCTGAAAGTGGTTTAAAAGTAAACATCTGTCTTTCATCTGCTGGACAGCAATTAAAGAAAATCTGCCACTAACCCCATAGGTACCTCTACAGATTTTGGGTCTCTGGGAACAAGTGATGTTTGGGGCTTTTGGGGGTTCTTGAGTGTGGATGAACCCAGTGCATCTATACCTCTTTCTGTGAAGAAGGGAATATGGTATCGGAGGTGCCTTTTATGCAGTACAGCTGGGAGATAGGAAAAAAAGTCAGAAAAGGATCCTAAAACAAAACACTGCCTACAGTATAAGTCTGTTCCTACATGTGTTCCCAATAGCACCCTGAAGACAGACACATATTTGTTTTTAAAAAATGAGGGAGTAGCATCTATTACAACTAAACAAAAAATGCACTTTATGGTATTTTTATGTGTGAAAACACATTCCTGTCGTTTGCCTTCTCTTGTGTTTAGCATCCAGGGCTATCTACTGTTCTTTTCTGAAGAAGCTTTACAAGTTCACCTTCTAGCAAACACCTGAGCACATTCAAGGTGCAGGTACTTGGCACTCTGGGACATAATCCAATCTGTTAAACGGGAAGAAAATAAGTTTCTTTCTTTCTTTGACATGCCACCTAATATATTTCAGGGAATACGAAAAGCAGAGGAGAGGAGTCAGACTGAAATCCCATGCCTCAGTGCCTCTGAAGAGGCATTTCTATTTGCTTGTATGAGCACAGCACACCATTTCTTCAGAGAAGAAACAGATCTTTATTCCTTTCTAAACTGGCTACACCAGGACGTGGAACATTCAGACCTTATGGCCTCAGGAAATTTAAACTGTTACCTGCCAAATGACTGCATAGCCACTAGAGCAGTGCTAGTCCATTCTGGCAATTTTCAGCCAGGACAGCAAGATCCCTTTGACCAGGGAGGGAGCGAGACAAAAACTGATGGTGTTTAAACGGGGGGAGACGCAGGTTCTGCAACCAGCTGCTAGGACATTGTGTGTGCTGCATCCAGAATTTAACACAATGCATAAGCATTCAAACGAGAAATACCAAAATATCTTTCAGCCTTTTCTGTTTCGTTTTACAGGCATTATTGTGCCATGCAAGTTACCACAGCATCTGAGCAGTGCATTTCCAGTGGCACAAAAAGCAACCTACATCTAGACCTATTTTTTTTTTTTTAAAAAGGATTTCTATTTGCAAGTCAGTTAGACACTTTTGAAAACGTTACAGTTGGACCAAGCTCCTCAGGCTTCCCTCAGAGAAGCAGCTGGGATGCCTGGGATCTACCAGCACATAAACAGTTAATTTCTATGAAGACTCTGAGAAAGAAAAACAGTCTAAGAACAGCCTTGTGTTGGGAGGAGGGCTAGAAAACGAGGCTGTTGCTGTTGTTTTCATTGTGTGCACTCTAATCAGAGAGAGTAAGAACAATAATGCATGTAATGCTGATTTTGGACCGTTTCCATGCAGCTTTTCCCAGGCTAGGCAGCCTTGGGAACCACTGATAGTGTGGCACACCAGGGGCACAGCCTCAATCACCAAGCACAGGGCAGGGCAGCCTTTTCTGCGGATAAAATATGTGAGGGATGACAAGAATCTTCCCAGCATGGGAAGTGGCAATAACAAAAAAAAATATACAAGGGGCTGAAGCTGAGTGCAACATCCACTGCAGAGCATGCCTGCAGGCAACACTCAGATTTGAAAGGTAGACTGCTATTTTTCATTTCCTCTCCCATTTTATGTTTGTTTGTTTGTTTGTTTGTTTGTTTTCCCTTCTTTCATTAGTTGCCCCCCTCCCCCTCTCAGCACCACTTTGAAGCCAAGATGAAAGAAATGCTGTGGCTGCTGGCACAGAGCACACACAGGGAGACTGACTGAAGTGTGCTTTAGTTTAAGATGCCATGGCTTTTTTTTTTTTTTTTTTTTTTTCCCTAAGTAATGGAGGGACAGGGGGAGGGGAGAAGAGGAGAAGAAAGTTATTCAGCTAAAAACAATATATTACACTTCATTGAAAAGCATATTGTACAGCTTGGATTGAAACATGGTCCTAATTTTTCAAAGCTTTGCTCTTCAAGGACAGAGGGTTTGGAGTAGCTAAGATGTGGCATCCTCCCAGACAGCAACTGCCCATATTTTATTCATAAAACCTGTCACATCAGTATATGATGAGAATTGACACAACAAGCTGTAGCTTCGTGACTTGTTTTGAGTAAGTCGGTCAAATCAATGATGTTTGTCCCTTAGTAGCAGAAATTTATATAGCCACTGCAGGGTGGAAAAAAGTCACTTGCCACCATTTTTGTTCCTAAAACAAAGAGATGCTTTTGAACAGTAACAATAAAAGGATCAACTTGTTTTCTTTTCTTTTCTCTAGGCAATTGATTTCTTTTGACATCCACTTTCAAAAAAACAAAAAGGAAAATCTGGCAGCGGGAGGGACAGGATTCACACACCTCTGTCTTGACAATATAAGTGCTGGATTTTATGATTAACTTTGAGTGGCTGAAGAATTCAGATTTTTGGGGAAATCCTGGTGCCAGTTGACATCGGCAAGGGATGTGTCAATGACTTCAGCTTATCAAGGAGCTCAAATCCCACCAAGTTCATTATGTGCCATCCAAACCTGCAAGAAAAAGGCCCTTCTACCAACTCAGACTTGTCCTAATGCTGGGAAAGTTGTGTAAAGACTGTAAAATCCAAGGGAAAAGGAAGGTCACCATGGATGGTTGCAATATTTTCTCCTGCCTTCAGCTTCCAGCCCTTGCCCCTATAAAAGTGTCATTCACCACTAGAATTTCATGCTTATTTAATATCTGTTAGTCACTGTTAAACTGCCAACAGCTAGCTAAATTCACACTAATGTTCTTTTAAATATGCAGCGGTCCTACCATTTACAATCATTATGGAATTAAACTGTAGAATTAAACTCTCAGGTCAAATACCTTAACATATATCTAAAACAGCATTAATTAGCATGTCCAAGGATTTTTTGGAAGCCCTTGAAGAGAGCAATTACAGCAATTGGTGAATATCCTTTGAAGGGTGGATTGCATGCAGCTTAGCAAGTTAGAACTTCTAACTATTAATTTATTTTGAACTAATTCTGACCCTGCTTCTGTCTGCTAACTGCAAGCCAATTTTCAAAGGCCAAGTATACTGGTGTACAAAGTAAGCCAAGTTTTCTGGAGAATAGAGAGCAGTAAGCCAACTCTCAAAGTGGTGGAGCTGATTCAGTGTCAGAGACTAATGGAGGAGCAAAAGAGTCACAAAATAGGTGTTATGATGACCTGTTACACAGAAAAAAATAATTTTATAGCGATATGTTTTATCTATGGAAGAATCCAGGGTCCATGTTAGGAAAGAGCACAGCCATTGTAAGAGTTTCTTGTCACACCAGTATCGGAGATGTTTTGTTTCAAATTAAGCAGTTTCCAAGCAATTAGAAAGCAGGGGAACAGATCCATTTGCAATTTTGGCATCACAGGAAAATCATGAACAGAACTTTAAATGACAGATTATAGGGCTTGAAGAGGTTTTCTGACCTAACTCCGAGGAAGGACCAGTTATATCTCAGCTATTCCAGGCAAGTTTATAGAATGTCCTCTTTAAGGTCTCAAATGATGGAGATTCCTCAGTTTCTCCGGGTAACATAATTCAGCACATAGCTGGCTGCACATTAAAAATAATTCCTGAGATTTTCCCCAGTCACCTTTATTACTGTTTGGTATGCATGTATCACATTCTTCTGGAAGGAAAAATACATTACATTTTAGTGTTTTCATTTGGGCTGCCTTAATCCTTATCATTAATAGGTCCGGTCAGGCCCATCTTTCCTCCTAATGGCTCCAGCACAGTGGGATTAAAGCTGTAATAAGCTCCAACTCTTTTATTTGCTGCATTTTATTTAGCCAAATTCTAACTGTAGGACTCCCTTTTGTGAATACCATGATACACTTCCTATTGCTATCGTGTTAAAAACACAAGCCCTTTCAGGAGTGTAAGTAGGAGGGGATCAGAAGAGGAAATGTCTAACATTTAAATTAATTGCAGTAACTGTGTGCCAAGACATTGAGCGAGGAACTTTGCATATCAGATGACCCACAGTCTGAATCGACAGGTGAATATTATTCCAGAAATGAAGTAATTTTAGTTGAAAGATAGAAAGAATCAAACAGAACAATTCTGCATTTTACTTTTTGACTGGCATTACTAGACAAAATCCTGATACAAATCAAACATAGCATAGTGAGGAAAAAACAAGGATCCATAGGGTTTTTTCAGTGTAGCAAGATTAACAGATTTCTCCAAAATTCTTCTTCTTAAATCAATGGGTTTGAGGTTTTCTTGGAATATTTGTAAAGTAGTGACACTGGAAAAGCACGGGAAGTTTTACATAGCATCCAATAAATCCTGGGTTGTATTAAAAGGGTGTGGTTACTAGCTCGAGAGAGGTTCACCTCCCTCTCTACTCTGCCTTGGAGAGGCCACATCTGGAATATTGTGTCCAGTTCTGGGCCCCTCAGTTCAAGAAGGACAGGGAACTGCTTGAAAGAGTCC
>WTSP01013875.1:28844-44867 GCA_025331215.1 Actenoides lindsayi
AGGAGAGGAGAGGAGAGGAGAGGAGAGGAGAGGAGAGGAGAGGAGAGGAGAGGAGAGGAGTCCTTTCAGTAAACCCTACAGACCATATTTTCTGGGATCTGCTTAGCACTATCTGTACACATTACCAAGGGAAATTTTGCACAATGAACTTTGATGTCTTGAAAGGAAGGAAAAAGAAAAGAGGAAAAAAATAAAAAAACCTGTGGCATAATCCCCATGGGAAGACCATGTCCAAGAGTGACATTCTTGAGGCTAATCTTCCCATATGTCCTCTCTAACAAGCACGGTAAGAAATAATTGCAACCATTCCTGCTCAAGTCGCTTATGCTGGCAAAAATTATTTCACCAAAAGAGTATTCTTTTGTGCGAGTCCCCAAGCGCCTGCGCAAGGCTGTGAGGCAGCACTCACTTGCTTGCTCTCCAACATTCCTGCTCTTGAGAGTGTGGCATTCAAGTACAGAGTGGGTTGTGCTTACTGGTATAGCAAGCAAAGGTGACTCTCACTGTTACTGTAAATTAACCTGTCAACACTAACCAGAGAGCCACAGCCAATAAAAATAATGGGCCTGCTAGTGAAGAGCTGTTGACAGAGCAGTTCAAAAAGACAAGTTCAGCATTTAGGGCTGCAAAGGCATCAAACATTTTTGTTTTGCTTTTTTTCCAGGTTTGCTTGGAAAATGCAGAAAAAGTGGGGAACGTTCAGCATCATTTCCAGCCTGGTGGCGTGTTAGTGAGGGCATGGATAGCCTGAAGATTTTCATCCCTGAAGGCCGCCTGAGATTGTGTACATAGTTTGAATATCTGTATTGCATGAGAAAATCAGTAACCATGGGGTCATATGTGTTGCTAAATCATTCTTAGCCATGATGCTCCTTAAGGTGGGCTTTTAGAACAAATGATTGAAAATTGAGCCCTCAGTGTTCTCAGCCATTGCAAAATTGTCACGTAAATTCATGTTCTCTCCTTTGGTTGCAGTTGGTTGCAGGAAGTACTCAATATCTCCATATGAAAAGCACCGACGGCTTTCTTTTCTTTTAAAAGTCACCTTTGTTGCAGGATCAGAAGTACAGGTAGACTTGAAAGTGGACGAGCATAAGCACTTATTTGTTCAGAGTGGGTTTTGAGTAGCTGTAGGTCTTCAAAGCTGTTTGTATTCCACCAAGTTTTGTTACAACTACTATGAAGTGATTTTATGAGCATTGTTTCCAGTACTCAGGAACAATTCCCGCTGTGCTCTTCACCATCTTCAATTAAGCCAGTACATGCAGAGCTTGTCCCATTGGCCAGATCAGTCCAGTCCCTTAACCAAAGGGAGCAAGTACAAAGGACAAAGGAGTCTGTAAGCAAGCTGTGTGGCGGAGTGTGGGAGGGAAAGGAGTAATCCTCTCTGCCCTGGTGGCTGGGACAAAAATTGCCTGTGGAGGGACTGGGACTCAATTCAGTCATTCTTCTTCTGTTCCTCTGAATCTTCCTGACACATGGCCATATGGTTAGAGCACAGATGTTCAGGTGTTTCGGTCCCTACCTCAGCTAGAGACTAACTGAAATGCTGAATGAGCCAAAAAATCTTACATGAATGGGATGACAGCTCTTCTGTTTCCCCATCCAGTATCTGCCTTATTCGTGTGTCACAGCTGTGGCTCCTCAGGCCAGGAGTGCCTCTCCCCCTGTGTTTATTCAGTGACTGCCACAGAGACACTAATGGCTCTGAGAGCCTGTATGGCAGCCCAAAATTTAAGCAGATAGATGGATGTTCACATACAACTTCCTCTATTATCTTCTAACAACAGCTTCTGCCAACCTCAGCTTTATCACTCTGTACTGTGATCCTCTCCCGATAACTACCTGGTATGAGGTACTACTCTTCTGGCCTCTTTTTAATGCCTGTGGGTTCCTCCACCAGTGTTTGGCAGACTCTCCCTTAAAGGCAGAATTACTGATTGGTCCACAGGCTAGAAACATCTTTCACAACTCATTAAGTTTTTACAACTATTTGACTGTGAAAGTTGTCCAATGTTCACACAGAGCTCTACACCAGTGAGGTGTCATCTGCCACAGACAGAAATACAATGACATGATTCCCATTTCAAAGAACCTGCTGTCTAACTAGCTAACTCTTCATACATTGCTAGCCCTTGCCTCTGCTAGTTTACAATACAGCTTCCAAAAAAAAATATTTTTAAATGCAATGTTTGACTCAGAACTATTTTAATTGAATTTTTTTTCCTGAAAAATGGTTTTGGAGAATTTTAACAAAAACTTTGAAATTAAAGGCTGGATTTACCAAGTGACTTTAAAAACCTTGAGAATATGCTATGCCCTGAGCCTAAAAATTAGGAAAGTTCATTTGTTGCAGTATTTACAGAGGAGCCACATATTCAACAATCCTCCTTGTGTCTCTACTGCAGAAAACAACACTTGAATTTGGGCCCTTTGCTTCTCAGGAGCTTTCTCAGTACTCAGAAAAAGCCATCTGTAGTGGAGGTCTCCCAATATTTCTAACTGAAGCCCCATCCCAATTTATAGAAAGTAATAGAAGTAATCAATTACCCATTCAAACAAGTGCTGTAGACACCAAAATATAAGAATGGGCTGCAAGGGAGGGTCGTGCAACTATCTCTTTCTTCTCTGCATTGTGAAAGTCACTAAGTCACCTCATGAATCAAGCCTTCCAAAATTCAATGTTTCCTTCTGAAAATGTTGAAATGAACCAGTTGGGCATTTCCAGAACTTTGTTTGCTTCTTAGTTTTTGCATCATCCAAGATTAGTTGCCCTGCTTGACCCACTGTCACAAGCTGGAACTTTTTTGGGTGGACACTTGATTTAGTGGGGAAAAGAGAACAATTGCAAAGCCCTGGTCTATGCCACTTCCTTCTAAGCCAGGTCCAACAGCTGGGGAGCAGAGCTCATGCCCTGTCCCGCCTGGGCATAACGGGCAGTCTCTGACTGGCAGCAGGAGGTTAGCTACTTGTGTGGCATCATGTGGCATTTCTTCTTCATTAAAAAAAAATAAAAATTCACCAAAGCAAAAACAGATGATAGAGAGTAGCCGTTGCTGAGATACTACAAATAAGTAAACAATCCTTGGGCTTTGTGCTGTTGTTATTTTTCTTTAATGAGGATTGTGGGTGGGAGGCCCTGGCGCCTCTTAGTGCACCCAGCCTAGAAAAAGAGCTCTTTCCTACCCTGATCAGTTGACAAAGCGACAGGAGTGGTACCTCCTGAGCAACCCAGCTCACAGCTGGGGAGTATTCCTCTGCTTTGACGGTTTCTGTTGCTGACATCAGAATAAAATATGAAAACCCTGTCTCTTCTCCTGGATCAAATGGTGCCATGCAGTTCTGCTCCCATGGGAAGAAGCTGCTGTCAGGGACTTGGCAGGCTTCCCAAAGCTCAGTGGTTGAGTGACAAGGAGTAGGGAAGGGCACTGTACCAGGGATGGTAATGATGTTTTAGCCTATTATTAGGTATTAAGAACTATAGAGAATGTGTCTTCACAGGCGCAAATCATCTCAATTGTAAACTGATGGTAGAGTACATAAAATCTCATTTTGAGGACAACCCAAACTGCACCACATCAGTCACAGGCTTTTTAGGCACACTTGCAAAATATTTTCCTGCACTCTTCAAACCTCATGTTTGTCCACGATGAGACATATTCAACAAAACTTAATGATACCACTGGGAAGGCAGTACAGAGTTGTCCCTGGAAACACCTTCAGGCTACAACTTCTTTATCCAAGTATCCACCTACTTCAGGAAGCCTCATTCTAATTTTTTGCCAACTGCAATTGCACTTACATATGGGTCCAACAGTTCTACTGTCTCTGGACCTCCTTGTCCTCTTCTTTGCACAAAACAAGCCCTGTTACTGGAAAAGAAAAATGAGATGGTTATTTGAGATTCCAGCTGGACACCAAATGGATTGTTCTCCATGATACAAACCCAGCCTCATGGGAGCCCACAGCAGCACTGCATTTTCACTCTCCTTGTACTCTGGGTCACTGCTATTTCTTGTGTGTCTTTCTGCATAGATAGACCTGATACCTTAGGGATTGTAAAAAAAAAAGCTATCAATAACGTTGTTTATGTTTCTGTGGTGAGGAGCTAGAGTATTTTGTGTCTAGTTTGGGAGAGGAACTGCACTGGGTAAGCAACAGCACTTGGTTCCTTGCCAAACGTCAGTTTGAATGTGAAGGTCTGTAGCTGCTCCTTTGGAGTCCTTCATTGCCTGTGTAGATTGCTTCCTCTTCCTGATAGCTCAGTAAAACCTGTTGCCATTGCTGCCACTTATTCCTTTCCTTTCAAGTAAATATACAAAAAGTACTGACTGCAAACATTAATGAATGTACCTTTATGTTTGAGGGAAAAGCAAGAACAATGTGGGCTGACCAGACCAGCAAGCTGCTCATGGTCAGCTGCTGCCAAACAAGGTGCAAGGGGGGAAAACAGAAGTGCCCGCCAAGTGCGTCACTCTGGGTGTCAGCTCAAGGGGCACGTGGTTTCCCACAGATTTGTGTTTCAAAGCTGGTGTCCAGGGAGGACTAAAGTTTCTCCTTTGGAAAGCTCTGTCTCCAGTGGATTCTCAGGTGTTTACTAGGGTTCCATTCCCTCAACAGTGTTTCTCTCAGCTGGGCGGCTGATACAAACAGGCTTGTGTGATTTCATGAGGCTTGCAGGAATATCATTAACACTTTAGTGATCCCTACCAACTCTAGCTGGCCACTTGCCAGGCAGGTTGAAAGATATTGAGAGATATGAATATGAACAAACACACACATACCACATTGAGTGGCACATTTGGGAGCCTTATTTCCTAGAAAACTTAGCTACTAAGTAAAACAAACCCACAAGTAATGTCATTGGCAGTAGTGTCAGCAGTCCCCTTACCTGTCATGGTGCAGAGAGCACCCACAAGCCTTACAGCCCCCAACCAGCTTCCCTTGGGGCTACCCCTACCCTGCCCACAGCCCAGGACCCCATTTCAGCTCAGCCAGTGGCACCATAGCAATGTTAATTTTCAGCCCTATCTCCTGGATGGACTTGACCCATGCCATAGACAGTCTGTCTCTTGGGTATATATTGCAGCTTGTCTCTGGCCTTGGATGAACTTCATACCCATGATGTAGGCTTGACCCATCTCCTCTTGCTTCTGACGACATCATCTGGATGATCCCTGGCCCTGGTTTGTCTCTTGCCATGTCAGGGTCTGTTGAGGGATGCTGTCACAGCCCCCAAAACTGCCCACTGTGATCAGACCCTCTGCAACAGCACCCACTGGTGAGAGCATGATCTGTGCTGGAATCACCCTCTGCTCTCAGCTCACGTCCCCTGAGGAGCAGACTCACTACACCCTGCTGCTACCTACCAAACAATAAAGCACATGGTGGAACTCTGAAAGCTACTGGAAGACTTGCATTAGAATAGACACTATAAAACATGTCTAAGAGACATATCTCAAGACTCTGAGATGTACAGGAGTCTTTTTTTCAGGTCAAAGAAACCACCAAGATAATAAAATAATTGTAGTTTTTCTTTTGTTTTGTGGGGTTTTTTTTGTGGTTTTGTTTTTGTTGTTGTTCTTGGTTTGGTTTGGGGTTTTGTTTTTGTTTTTGTTTTTGGTTTTTTTATAGCAGATAAGGAAACCTGATCATCTCTGGCCAGGAGGAAGGGCTCTATCCATTCTTTCAAAGGGGACTTCTAAGAGCCAGAGGTCACCCCAACATATCCAATATGGAATATCTAACGAGTTAGAGATAGATCTGTAGATATCACCTCTTAGAACTGTAAAACCATGTGAAACACTTTTCAGTAGATAATATGGAGCTCACACACTTGGGACTAATGTCACAAACTTTTGGGGGAGGAAGAAGAGGGCGAAAATGAGCAATGATATCTCCCCTTGCCAAGGATTTCTAACTTCATGTGTTCAAAAAGCACAAATACTTGAGATTACCTTAGCCAAAAGCTGATATTCTTTGGGGCATCTTCCCTGGTGAGAAACTACAGAAAAAAACTGGTAATTGATTTGTGTGGTGGTGGTGAGCCCTTAACACTACAAATTATTTTTTATTAAAAGGGCTAAACAGTTCACATTCAAAGTCACAACTTTGTATTTATAAAAGTCTTATCAAACTAATCCATGAGCAGTGTTGTTTTTCATTTTTGTTTTTTTAGCAGAATAGCTTTAAATAATAAATGCAGCATTGTGGCATGTTTTAGCAAGGAAAATATTAAATAGCTCCTACATGATTTAAGGCCATGTCATAATCACTGGAAGCTGAACAGGCTTCTTTGTAATGGAGGCATAACAAGTTTGTTCCTCCTGATGTAAACAAGATCAAAACCACTGGAGTATTCCAAATTTTTATGGGTTGCTACCTACATAATGCTTTAGCCTGACTACCTGGAGTCATGGAGAAAAGGAAGAAGAGCTGAAGTAAGTCTACAAATGGTAACAAGGAATAAGAGAGGTTAAAATCACAGGACCAGTTTCTGGGGAGTCGAAGATGGAAGATGAAAGGTGCTAAAGTGTGGCACAAGGGAGTGCCAAGTACCAGTGAGAGGGTGTTTGTCATCTCAGCCCTGTTATGGGAAAACGTGCAGAGAAACAAGTTGGAGTGCCAGCAGGAACTAGGGTAGACACATAGCTAAGGCTGCTACCACCCCAAGAGACCAGCACAAGGGCTTGCATGAGTATTGCGTGATACTCTTTGGATGATCAGAAGCCAAAATGCCTTTGGATCCTGCAGTGCACTCATACGCCAGTACTAAAGGTGATGAGCACCGTGTTCTATTTTGTTGAGTCAAAATCAGTGAGTTAGTGTTTGATTTTCTCAATCATTGTGCAAACATTTGGCTGCATGTCCTCTGTACTGCTATTACCACATTTTACACTCTGTTCTTTGATGCTTTTAGGCACATCCTTCAGCAGCCCCTAGGTTTTGTCCTCTGTGTCAAAATCCTCTGTAAGATTTATCAAAGTTACCTGTGGACCTGAAGACAATGGCTTCCCATGACAGCTTCATTCCTAGGGACAATGGAGCTGTCAAGATCCACAGGTCGAAGCCTTGTGCCCAGCTGGCAGGGGCTCTGCAGCAGCCAGCCTTCAGCTGCAGCACGTGCTCATCAAAGACAGCAGAAAGACTCAGATATCAACATTCACAGCCTTTGAAAAGAAAAGATAGAAACTTAGCATACCATTAATCCTCCATCTACTTAGAGCTCAGAATTATAAACACATGAGAAAATTTCTCTTAAAAAGGGAGATGGAGAAAGATGCAGAAATCTCATATTTTTGTCTTTTTACAAGTTGATGAGCTATTAAAAAAAAAGACATGAGGGGCACAGTAAAAGAAGTCAGCAAATGACTGTCAGGTTATTTTTACAAAATCACAAACAGATCCTGCCTTTCTTTTCTAAGAAAAGAATTCTGTTGTCAATACCTATAGATGATGAAGTAAATCTGTTTATTTGTGTTTTTAACTGCAAACCTAGGAAGAAAGGTTAAAAAATGTGTCATGTTCCTTACTTGGCATAATACAGATTATACTAGAAAGCAATTCATTTTCATTCTAAATACATGCAGCTTGTACTTAGAAACATTTATATCCAACCAGCCAGATACTTTGTAGTATATATATACTGATGGATCTAGTCCTTTATTGACTATTTCTTTCTATGATTTCGAGCTGTAAAAGTCCAAATATCTCCTTCACGCAGCAGGACTATAATGGAGGCCCAATACTCTAGTGAACACCCAGCTGAAACCAGTGCCTCATGTGTGAGCACACTACTCTGCTCCCTCCTAGAGTAGTGTGGAATGGTTAGCTTAAAGCACCTGTGTTTTATGCTGCAAGAACATGATTACTATTGCTCAGCCCAAATTACTGCTCTACTGTGAATTTTTTTTCTCTTTCTGCAGTCAAAGTAAACTAGTAATGGCTTAAACCAGGCTCTCTCTCTTTGTCCTGAAGAGGACTGGAGCGAGGTGCGTCCTTCCAAACCTGCATATCAGGAAGATCAAATTAATTTGTGAAAATTTCAGCTTCAGTTCTTCTTTAGTTATGTTTTTCATGTGTGTGTTTGACTGTTTTCTGTGTAACATATAAGCACCATACCTTCCAGTAGTGCTTTAATCAACTGTAGACTGTTTTTAGGCTCGGATTATATAAGTTGCAGTTCTCAGTTCAGTCCTGAGACCTAGCACGAAAGGATGGAATATGATGATTACTTTCAAACATAAACACTCAAACAAGCACCCAGAGTAGCCAAAAATGCTTCAGCTTCTGAGCTTTTGTAGCCTTAAAGACCTCTGATCAGGAAAGCCTTTATGGATGCATTTAATTAGAAACACATGCTAAAAATATGGACTTCAATTATACTAACTTCAATGAAACTTAATTGAAAATGTGCTTAAATATTTCCTGTTTGAGGCCTAAAAGAACAAGAACACAATTCTTCAAAATACAGGACATTTCATTGTGTGGAATCTTAAAGGACTTTATGTGCTGCATATGCTGGCATTATTTAGCCCCGAAAAGCGGTCGCTTCTAAGGTGGAACATTTTGTGTGCTATGAGAACAAACAGCAACTCTGCAACAGCTACAGACAATGAGTATATCATGCCCAAATAAAACCACTGTAGGAAAACAGACAACCAGAACATAATTTCTCAGCTTGAAATTTAGAGGAGACACTAACTGTCACAAAAAGCCTTCCTGGAGCTCTGACAATGAGCATGGAGGTCTGGAGCCCTCAGCTTCATGCTGGGACACTGATTCATTCCTTAATCCCAGGGAAGAGTGATCTTCATCCTTAACAAACGACTAAGTTATTTCTTATGCAGCATTTAGTTTCCCTGCAAGGTGTCCGATCCCAAAGCCATGCTTAGCCTGCAAGCATGTCACAGTATGGCTGTCGTGACAATAGGGAAAAGGCTGCATAGGGGGTTAGAAAATGTCAGACAAAGTTTCATCACCAGTTTCTGCTGCCGTTGTTGCGTCTCACTTAGGACACTTAATCCCTTGCATTTATTTCTGAAAACCACTCTGTGCCATCACTTCTTTAACAGCGCTTAAAAATTGATAACACCTTATGTTTCACAGCTACATGCTTTGCCTTACACATAGCATCTCTCTCGTCCGCTTTCAGCGGCATCCCACAGCAGCTGCACAGGAACACAGCCCAAAGCACGTGTGAATGCACAGGAATGCAGGAGGCAATGACAGGGCTAAGGGCATGCGCTGCCCTTCCCACACACACAAGCTGCAGTGCCTCAGCTGTTGCACTGTGGTAAATCCTCCAGGTACAGCTCTATGAGCCAGGAAAGTATTTTTGAGAGTGTAGCTCTTTCCTGCAGGGTTAGGCTAGAATGATGACAACAGCTTTTATATAGCTTCATTGTATTTACAGTAGGTCCCGTACCAGGATGTTCGCACTCGTTCTTTAAACTCGCTTTGTTAACTACCACCATATTACTGTCCAAAAAATTATGTGTCTTAGGTCTTTGTTTCGAAACAACCTGCTTGCGTGGTCACAACAGAAATCTGTTCTGCAACATATACTCCGGAGAGTTTCAGTCTAGAAATATTAAAAAAAAAATTTAAAAAATCTGTTAACACCATTTAAAGTTAAGTAGAATCTCATTTTTTCTCAGTTTGGTCTCAGCTGTTGTTTTTCTTTTGATGTCCTCTTTGAGGAGTGATATAAAAGACTTCTTAAAAGGACATTTGCAGCAGATTAGTCTATGATGTGAATTAATCCCAGTCTGTGTTCTTAAAACATTCGACATGTCAAAATTTACAAGGCAGCTTTGCAGTAATCATTCAAAATAGATTACTGCATGGCTGAAATTGTAATTCTACAATATATACATACCAATAGACATAAAGGGAAACAAAGAAACATACTCCAATTACATTAGTAGTAAGAGAAGGAGAAAAGAGCTGGACCACCATGCAGTATAGAAGGAATGACAGCACTTGATCACAAAGGAGGAGGAAAAATATTAAATCTTTGTGTCAGCTTTCAATACAAAGATTGCTTGCAATCACACAATTAACACAACCTACAACAGAACTCAGGTCTCAGCCTAAGAGGAATATTTAGAAAGGTTAGTTGTTGAGTTGTGCTGTTTCCTAAATCAGTTTCCTGATTAATTTTATCTTGGGGTGTTTAAAAAACTAGCTGAAACCACCTTGGAGATTCACAGGACTCAGATGGGCAAATGCAGAACAGACATTCATGCCACCCAGTGTGGTTCATCTGGAAGTCAGGCATCGTTAATAACCCACATTGTACAGTCATTGGAGACAAGTGTCTTCTCCAGAAGGTAATTTTCTTATCCTAAAATGGTTCCTAAAATTACTCTCTTGAGGCACCCATCTTTCTCTTGTAATTACAGAAGGAACCTTGATAACTATTTTAAATTGGACACCTAATGTTCCAACATCTCGTGTCACATAAGCTGAATTACACTTGTATCTTCAGAAAAAGGAGGTTATGGTATTGTAGGGCAGTCATGTTACCTTTAATGCAGGAGAAGTACTAGAATGAAGAATTAAATAAACTCTTTGTGAGTTAGATAACAAGGATAGGTGTACAGTCAGCAAGTGTTTGTCAAAGTATCTTTTCAAATCCTCCTGGAGAACAATGTGGCTACTGGTTACAGACTACATTGGGGTGGGTTTTCTCAGTCCATCCTGGTATTTCATCTTTCATTTATAGTAAGAGGCTAAAAACTATATTACCCATGTGCTCTAATCAAGGAACAATTTGTGAACAGAGAGTGATGGTGGCTGGATGTGCAGGGAGCCTTTTTGGCACCTGGGAACTCCCTGGTGCCTGCTTGGGCAGTCTCCTCTGCTACCGAAGGACTGTGTCAGAGGTGAGGGGCAGAGATAGCAGTGGCAGCTGGAGGGAGGACAGTGTTAGTGCTGCTGCTGTAACACCTCCTATCAAATAGCCACTCAGATTGGGCATCCAGATCTATTTCACCCCCGCGGAGGGCTTTGGCTACAGAAACTTAACTGCTGTGAGAAACAGCCCAGGCGCAGCAGTGGGTGGGGTGAAGACACTGGGTACTGCAGTGTGATGGCAGAAGGATATGGCACAATGGGAGGGAAAAGAGTGATGCTTCTGCCAGGGAAGGGTATCAGAGTGTTGTCAGATGAAAAACATTTTTATACAGCAAGCCAACTGTCTCTTATTTAGACCTTCCCTGAGGAACAGCTTTGCAAGGTGCCCATAGTTGTTCTCATTTTCTTAGTCCTTTGATGTGGTACCTACTGAAGCCACCTCTCAGCTACTGCTCCTCTGGTCCTGACTCATCGTTATGTCTTCCGGCAGGCTGGATGTATGATGGTTCAGACTACTGTGTACATCTGCTGCGGGAGTGCCCACCAGGGCAGGCCCCACAAAGAGTACCAGGCAGCAAGGTTGTACATGTCTCTCCACACTCAGGGGCCACACAGATTTGCAGGCACTCTGGTAATTTTGCTGTCGGGAACACAGATTCCTCAGGAATTTGTGTTCTTTCAGCCTCGATCAGACTCAGCATGAGAGCCCTGTGTAACTACCTTAGAAACAGGTCTCTTTACTTACCTATCCATCACATAATAAAAAAAAAAAAAAAAGATAGCAGTGCAAATGTTTTGAAGCTAAGTATAAAACTACCTATAAAAAGATGCGGTTGAAATAAAATATGCATGGACAAGTATCTATGTTTTAATATATGATCATATTGCTACTCATCCTATTTAGAATAATGGATTGCAAAAATAAATTTAAATATAGAGTCAGACCCTTGACTATTTGAGATGAAAAAGTTGCCTGATCCCTGATGTGTTTTCAGTACAATTACTGTAATTGACGTTTTCTCAGGCTCCCTGACTTTGATTTCTGTTCCTTTGTGTCCCTGTGCCACAGCCTGTCCCTGTGAGAACAGAGGAGCATCTCTGCTGTGCAGCAGAGTACAACACAGAAAACCCAGCACAAGGGTCTACCAGTATGGTCTGCTCTTAAAACAGCAGGGTAATCCCATGCAGTATCCTCTGAATAGATGTGGAAGCAGTAACTTATGGAATTACATTATTACTGGAATTAGGAAAGCAATTCTTTTCAGATATGTCTTAGTGATGCTAAACGACCATATGGGCACTGGTTCTGGACCCACTGACTTCTGTGGGTCAGAGTCTCTGTGCCCAGGGTCTCTAACTAAAATGCTTCACACCTGTCTCTGGCTCAGCTGACCCAGCTTGGGTGTTTCCATTCCCACAAGGCAGATGTTCCCTGAGCCTCTGGATTTAGAAGCAGTGATGAGTAAAGAGAATAGAAGAATATTCTAGCTAATTTACATGCAGCATTAACACAAACATTAATACCAGTTAAATAACATTAATACTAGTTAAGTAAAGCAACACACCTCTTAAACTCAGTTGTTCAGTAGGCTCCCTGCATGGCAGCCAGCAGCCACCAGAAGGAAATTCAGAAATCAGCGTGTTCTGAAATTCTTTTTGTGCTGTGCCTGCACAGCACCTAGTATGGTGGGGTGGTGGTCCGTGTTAGGCTCAGAGGCATAAGTGCAGTGAAAACAGTGGATTAATTATCTCGGGGGGGGGGGGCAATGCTTCCATTTACTGAATCAAATGGTGTCATCCTCATTGAATCTGCCTGTCTTCCAGAGGGGCAAAATACAGCTGATCAGATGCTTTTCAGATTATGTAGGCTTTTCCAGCTTCACCCTCCCATGCATCTCTTTCTCCTCTTCTATCTGTCTCAGTAATAATCATGCAAGCAAACCCAAACCAATAACAGGAGTGACAAAAATGGCAACATGTAGAACTGTAATTTGTTCTTTAACAAGCAGTTCAGCTGTATTGGCTTGGAGATAGGACTTGATCATAGACAAAATGTGATTGACCACATTACTAGGTCTTTACAGTCTGCAGAGAATAACAGAGGCTTTTCTTGCCTTCATAGATCTCAAATGGAGCAGAATGCATGAGTATCTCTCTAACTTTAGATTAGGGTTTTCCTTAATTATAAAGATGAAATAGAAAATACCAGTTTTACAGAAATACCTAAATGCAAATAGATTGTTGAACTACTGTGCTACATAGGGTCCTTGGTGCTCTCACAGAGAAGACACATAATGATGACTTACACTGTCATGGCTGTGTTAAAATCGCACTGATGATAGATTAAATCAGTGTCTGGCTTTGTTTGATGCTCTTATTTTCATTACTAACTTTGGAACTTAAATTACCTTTTTGTTCCTTTGCCTGTGCTTTATAGTTTCTTGTATTTTCAGTCATAAGGTTATATTTTGACCAGTCACAGTGCTGTGCAGTTTAGAAGGTGCAAGAAGTAAACATCCGAGAAGCAGAAGTGACCACCCTCTAGGATGCTCTGTTTTAATTTAATTTTTCTGATTTTCTGTAAAACAAATAATTTTCCCACAAGGTGAAATAGATGTATTAAATTTTCAGCACTTGCCTTTGTGAAAGGATTTCACTCTCATAAATTCAGTGCAGTGTCAGGTCAAACATTTCCTGGAGAAACCAGGGCATAGATTACAGTTAAAGCCATGTGGCAGTACCTCCAGCATTCATTTTGAATGTATGACACCTTGAACTCCAAAGAATAGATAGATAGAAGAATGAACAGGGAAAAAGGCTATGAAATACAACATTCACTTCTGCTTTTCTTAGGTCCACGGCCAGCAGTGTTTTCTCACATGATGATAGCAAGGAGTAAGTTTTTTTACACTTAAGGGTGGTGGGGAAGCATAGTTGCATCTCATTACGTACTGAAGAATGGGAAGGATAATTTTTTCAATTAGCTGTGAGTTTTTCCTGGCAGAAACTGAGCTCTTCCCTTTCCTTTCTCTCTAAAATTGCTAGATCTTCCCACTTCACTAGTTTCTCACATTCCTGAAAGTACTGCAGTAGCTCCTGGGTTTAAACAGAGGTTAATAATAGTTTTTAAATTTATTTTCCCAGTTCTGATAGGTACGCAGCCCTGCAACTGGATTGTTGGCAGAGCACTTCAGAAATAAAATGCTGTAAAGGTAACCGAAAAGTGGCAAGTAAAACCAACATAATGTGATCAGCACCAGGGATACAGGACATTGCACCAGTCAGACAAAAGGGCCTTTAGAAGTGTATTTTAAGCCTCTAGGGTTGATTTAACAGAGACAAAGTTTACTGTGGCACAGAGAGCACTCTCACTCCATGCAGGCAACAGAAAGCAGTTGTCAGGTCCCGCCCAAGCTGCCAGTGGGAAGGAAGGGAGAGGAAAAAACCAGAAGCAGTGTATTTTCTAAAATGCTGGCTCTTTCTGCTTCTGGTCATTAGCTAGTTTGTGAAGTTTCACCCCAACAGAAGGCAATGATTTAGAAGGGCAAAAGGCTGCCCTGCTGCTGGTGTCACCAGTCCCTGAGATAAGCCCTGGGAATCTGTCCTGGGAACGTGCAGCACTGGAGAGCCTGCAAAGGGAAAGGGCTGTCTGAGTGTCCCCCAGCTGCACTGCCACAGTCTGCAGCTGGACATCCTCTGGGTACTATGTGCCTTTTGGACATTAGCATCTGTGGGGTTGTCTTGTGATAAATCACAGAATCACAGAATGTTAAATGTTGGAAGGGACATCAAAAGATCACCTAGTCCAATCCCCCTGCCAGAGCAGGACCACCTAGAGCAGGTCACACAGGAATGCTTCCAGGAGGGTTTTAAATGTTGCTAGAGCAGGAGACCACAACCCCTCTGGGCAGCCTGTTCCACTGCTCTGTCACCCTCACAGTGAAAAAGTTTTTCCTTATGTTTCTGCAGAACCTCTTATTCTCCAGCTTGCACCCATTGCCCCTTGTCCTATCATTGGACATAGAAGAGAAATAGCAGGATTCATTCAAGACTAATATAGAAATATGGGGAAATTCAGTGTGCCTCGCCTAGGACTATTCCCCACATTACTTGTTATTTTGAAGTACACCAAAACTGTAGAAACAAAGTCTCTAGAAGAGGATGGGGAATGCAATCATGAACTTCAGGAAAAAGACAAATAAAGCAAACAACATACTGAAATATAGTGGATCAGGTAAATAGAGTATCCCTCTCACATCCTTCTAATGCCCTTGGTAGATGACTCTCTCTAACTTCCTTTTCCCCAGTGATGGCAACTGCCCTAGAGCTTCACCACCTCTCACAGGCAATGCAGAGCAGTAGCCCAGGTTTCTCTTGGTAGGTCCATCTCTAGTTCTTGGGAGTTCAGCTTGCTTGAATGACTGTGGGAGCATTATTTCATTATGTAAACAGTGTTCCAGCCTCCCTGAGGGGCAGAAGAAGTGAGGAAGATACTACTGTCCTGTGTACCACCTCCCACTGCAAGGCCCTCCCTATCATCACCCACTCTGCATTCGGTCCATAGCAACAGATACCCCAGAAATCCTTTGCAGCAAACTTGAGCAGAAGGTCTTGACAGCACATTGTCCTTGTTTGAGCTAGAACAGAACTAATTCTGTTCAGTGATTTTGCTTTTCTTCTCAGTGTCTTCTAACAAACTTCACTTTCTGATGTTAACGGTGTATTTTGGCAGACGGTGTCTGCTTCTAACAGTGACAAAGCTCTATGTTTGTAGTTACTATCAAAGACTGATACACAAAAAGACTCTTGCTTACACTTGCTCCTATGATGACCAAGGTCACTGCTAAATATCGTGTACCATGTTAGGAGTGCAGTAAATAAGAGGTCACACCTTCAGGGAAGAGCAGACAGGAAAAGGTCCCCTAAACTGACCAACAAAGTGTTCATTTCCATATAGAATCATAGAATGTTAGGGGTTGGAAGGGACTTCTAGAGATCACCAAGTCCAATCCCCCTGCCAAAGCAGGATCCCCTAGGGCATGTCAGACAGGAACGTGCCCAGGTGGGTTTTGAAAGTCTCCACAGAAGGAGACTCCACAACCTCTCTGGGCAGCCTGTTCCAGTGCTCTGTCACCCTCACAGTAAAGAAGTTTCTCCTCATGT
>WTSP01013876.1:29568-39809 GCA_025331215.1 Actenoides lindsayi
TCTCTTTTACATTTACCCCTGAATTTATCTAAATAAGCTAGCTATTCTGACTGAATACTAATGCTTTCATCAGAGTACATATGCCATTAGCTACATTTATAAGGATAGCAACAAACATTAACTTAGGGAATTAAGACATTCAAACCAGACCAGTAACTAGATAGGTCTGAAATAGCCTTAAGTGCTCAGTTTGAAAAAGCTGGGTACTATACTATTAAATAGCAGCTCTTAAACAGCCATTTATCTTGGCCAATTAAATGATTCATCAGGGACTTGGGAGACACTAATGAATGAAATATCCATAGGAGAATACAGTAGGGTCTTCATATGGTAAACTGTAGCTCAGCAGATTTGGACTTTCATGTGTACCTACATTTTCTGTAATACCTCTGCCAAAAACATCATAGAATTCAATGCTGTACAATAGTGGGACTTCTATCATATTAGTGCAGATGGTTATGTATAAAAGTCAAGAAAGACATTTTCTAGTACGTAAGATTTGATTTAAATCAAGAGTCTTCTGCCAAGCCATCTCAGCAATTACAACTATTCCTATACCAGCAGCTTGGTTTAACTATTAATAATGAAGGGGCACAGGCAATGAATACTTTAAGCAATGAGCACAAAAAAAATTATTAGATGTAACATCTGCTGAGTCCACTTAGGAATGCAAGACTCCTTGTGGCCATGCAGTACTTTCCTCCAGTGAAAGCTCAATAGCAAAAAGGGCTATTTAAGAGACAGCATTCATGCTGACTAATGCTAGAGAACTCAGGAAGCTAGGCTTGAGTCACAGGCATATGGGCAAGATGTTAGTAGAAGCCCTCTGAAACCTCTCTGAACAAATTTTCTTCCTCCTGAGGAGCTTAATAAGAGCAGCCTCCCTCCTTTAGTGTCAAACGATAGGGTGAATTCCTATAGTATTGCACAGTATATTTAGGATGTCTCTTCATCACTGCTCCTCCTCTGTGTCTCTCCTTTCCCTTTTAATATGAAATCTTGCATCTGTGAAGAAATTAATTTTTCCATAGTCTTTCCACAGCATTGCAAAGCTTTGCAGTGTAACAAGATCCCTTTTTTTGGGTAGTTACTTATTTTGGTTACCCCTCCCCCGACAGTACAAGAGTCCAGGATCTCGGAAACAGATAAGGTCTTAATTCAGCAAGCTGGGATTGTCAACAATGTTACAGCAGCAGATGTAAGACAACTTGCATTAGTCTAATAAAGTGATAATAACCAGTTCAAATAAGCATAAACAAAAATGCCTGCGTAAGGTCTTCCAAGAGCACTTTATAATATAAAATATCAGCAGAGACTGCACTCATGGTGAGCTGTAATCATGCAGGCCTGAGCTAAATTTTGTGATTTTCCTCCTGCCTACCATACAAAAGTATGTTCTGAAAGGCAAAAAAGGTGAAAACAGCTGCCTCAGCCATACAGACTACAGACAGCTTGTTAGGAATATCAGAAGATATTGCTCACACATGGTCTATTAAATGCTCAGGAAGAACTGAGTCAACCCATGTTTTTTAGCTACAATTTAAAGATACTAATATTTCTTTTAAAGTAGTACCTCAAGTAGAAACAACTACTAGTTTTGCCGAAGAATCTTTAATGTAGCAGAAATGAACCTAAATTGAAGGAAGTACAGGGAGAGAAAAAAAAAAAGAAAGCAGAACTACTTTTTCAGTAATATTGAGTGAAAAATTCCCAGAAGGTGTTTGTGCTTAGCAGTCGAGAACATAGAAAATTACACTCTTGCATTACAGTGATTCTTTTTTGGTGATCTGTCATACATTCTAGTCACCAAATTATTATGTTTATAAACATATTGAATCATATTTATTCACAGATGAAAAATCTCCATCTACCATATAGTGCCCTCCTGTAAGATAACTTTGTCTACAAAGTGCAAGTTATGCAACATCAAACATGCTACGGCACATAGGCCATTGTCAATAATGACTATTTGTTAGGAAAATGAATGCATCTCCTCACTAGGACATTACTAGGTACATGATTTTATTCAGAGGAAAGAAACTTCCCATTTTACAGGTTGGACCCATCCTGTAATGTGCCAGGTTGAAAAAAGCACTCCACAGATATGAGGAGCAGAAATGCAATCTTCTTTGGAGATTAAAAGGGGCTTTATAATAAAAAAGGATGTGAAAGTCAAGGGACACAGACTTCACAGCAGATTGTGGTGTGAAGAAGCCCAGCTAAGGCAGCTTGGCTTAGGGTGAATGACAGAACATTCAGTTCATCTTTGCCATTTCTCTGCCCCGAAGAGTGGTTTCAGATAGTTGGACCATGAAAAGATAGGGAAGAAGAAGGGGGAGAGATGCAGATATGTCACAGGTAAAGATGAAGAGAGGCCTTTGGGGAAAATAATATACACAGAGGAGTAAGTAGTAAGTAGTAAGTAGTAAGTAGTAAGTAAGAAGTAAGTCCTAGGCATGTTCAACATCATTTTCTGTTTTCCAGAATTTAAAAAGAAAAATGGATTTTTCAAAGTTCTGATTTTATTTAACATTCAAATCCATCTTCACTGTATTTATTCTGTCTCATGCAAATATACGGGCATTTTCTGCCCTTTCCAAATACATTTATTCCTTGTGTTCTTAGATTTTGCAAACATTTATATACAGATTTTCCTAAAACATCTAGGTAGCAAATGTGTGAGTGGTGCTTTGGAGTGCAGATGTTGCCTTACGTGGTATATCTCTCCTTAGTGACTGAGAGATTTCATTTCATCTACACAAATAAATCTTATTTTAAAAAGAAGGCTAGACTAAAAGAAACACCAAGCACAACAAACATCATCTGAATAGTTTATAAAACCGGTGAAGATGGCTCCCTTAGCTTATTTTGGATAAAAATAGCCATCTTGAGGTCTTTCCACTCTAAAGAAAAAGTCTCAGCAGTGATCCTTCCGTGCAGCAAATGTAGGTTCAGAATGTGCCAAGCCCATTGAGCACTACCTTCTCTTTCTTCTAGGTTCTCTTATTATTTCTTTCTCTGATCAGATATCTTCAATCTCTGCTTTCAAATCAGGTTGGGGTTTTTTTTCTGGCTATGAGTGTGCACAGAGAGCCTGCAGAACAGATGCATTTGCTGATAGAAGTTACACTGTAAATGAGAGGATGCTTTAATGATGCTTAATCTGCATCTTTCAAAAAACCATTACTCAGCAAGTACATAGAAGTTCACATTGTAGTTGATTAAAACCTCCTCAGATTTCTCCAGGAGAGTTTTAAAGCTCTTTGATTTTTTTTCCCTCAAACATGAATTATGAAGCAGCATGTTGCTCTGTTATGTAAGGGATCTACAGAATATTAAAAAAAAAAAAGTTATATAAAATGTACATTAAAATTGTACATGCTCTTGATAAATGTAACCAGTTGTGATTTCAGAAACACAGAATGTTAAGGGTTGGAAGGGACCTTGAAAGATCATCTAGTCCCACCCCCCTGTCAGAGCAGGACCGCCTAGACCAGGTCACATAGGAATGCGTCCAGGTGGGTCTTAAATGTCTCCAGAGAAGGAGATTCCACAACCCCTCTGGGCAGCCTGTTCCAGCGCTCTGTGACCCTCACAGTGAAAAAGTTTTTCCTTATGTTTCTGTGGAATCTCTTATGCTTCAACTTGCACCTGTTGCCACAAAAAAAAGTAGCTTCAAGATAGCAAAAATACGAATTATTAAAAAAAACTCAAAGGAGAGACATGTTTTTTCTCTGTCATTAGGAAAAGAATTAAAATGGAGGGATTAGAGTCCCCTGCTTAGCAATATTTTAAATTCCCTGCAGTGTGCAACCAAAGCAAAAGGTATTACCTTTTATATTAATTTACATTTATATTAAGCAAACTGCGTTTTTAACCAAAAAAGAAAGATGACTCATTTAATTTTACTTCACACGGAGCCAGAATTCAATGTAAAACACCCATCCTTAGCAACCAACATTCAATATCTTTCTACTGAAATGTGTATTTTTAAGAGATTACACTTACATGGGTTTCATATATATATATATATATATATTTTACACTCCCTAAGCAAAGTTATTTTATTATTACAATCACATTAAATACAAGTGCACTAAAGGAAAGGATTTAAGTGAGATGGAGATGGAAACAAATGGAAATGTGAAGTCAGAAGACAAGCTACTTAAATATATTTGTTACGTGAAGTCTGCAAGTGCCACCTCTATGGAATCTATAAAAAATGCAGTGAAAATTGAAAAATCAGGGTACTGAAGGTTCACCTCTTACGTTAAATATATCAGAAGGCAAGTGAACATCTCTTATGGGAGGAGCTGTGCTCTTTTTAAATATATGATCCACCAGTAAGTGACAGACACCTCCAAATAGTCTGAAACTGGAAAGGTTTCTGTAATGAGGTACTAAAACTAGAGATACAGATGCAGACCCAGCAAGTTCAGAGCACTCAGTCAGCTTTTCATGTGAAGTTATTGTGAAGATTTACAGAAGTGGCTAAAAATATTCAGGATTACACTCCCTAAGAAGTGGTGTCTTACATGTATGCATTTCTAATAGGTTTATTCTTATATCTGTTTCCTATTTAAAGAGTATGGATAGAGAAAGAAATCAGTAGTAAACGAGCCAACAGAATAATCCTGCTGTTAGGGAAATGCCTTCTTGAATAGCAATTGCATGTAGCTGTTGGCAAGATGATTAGTAGTATCGTTAGTATTTTCAGTATAATCAGACTGATACATGTGAGTTAAATTCTCCTCTGAATTTATGTCACTTAACAGAAATCTGAATTAAATCAGGAATTTAAAATGTATTTTTGGATCTGACTCATTACACCACCCAGGATGGGAATGCACTGATCTGCTCTGATCTGCACTGAACCCCCATCAATTACTATCTCCACACAGCTCTGGCCTTCCACAGAGATGCTGTCCACTTGTACAGGAGCTCTGCACAGGTACCAGGATCTTCACAGTTACTCCTATTGCTGGTGGCAAATTGAATTAATTTGATCCTAAGCACATCCAAATACGGATGTGCATCCTGATCCTGCTGACTTGTACATTACAGTTTCTAAATCTCAGGAACAGATCTCTTAATTTCTCACCAGAATTGTTATTGAAAACTATGTCAGTTTTTACAACTATTTAACAAAATTCACATTTTCATTGTGCAGCTTCTGACTCACAGCTGAACAATAACCAGGATACAATAATTGCTGTAATTTCATTGTCTAAAAGGAGTAGTAGTTTTCTCTGTACTGAATAGGATCTTAGTTCCCTAGAAGAACCTGATCCCGATGGAAGACAAGACCAGCTTTTGCCTCTTAGATTCACATTGCAGAAGTAGTTTAATGATTTTCTATGGTTTGTGTCCTTTGGAAGGACTGATTCAAGCCACTTTAGAGGTTTTCTGTGAACCCAACACTGGAATTAGATGGCATACGTAGGATGTGCCAGTAACATTCACACAAGTGGGAAATGAACTAAGGAAAACTATCATTATGATCCATCACTCTGGTGATGTATTATTTATGAACACTGTGTAATGTTACAAACTGACCTAGTAAGTACTCTCTGGGAATTCCTCTGAAAGTGGAATGCCCCAGAGCTCATGTGAAAGATGATATTGTAACTTACACCTTCCAGAGGAAATTCAGGAATTCAATTTAGCAAAGAAATTTACTCTGTGCATGCATTTACTCAAAAGAAGACAGGAGTTACAAGGCTTTGTGAGTATTCTGCAATTCTCTTGTCTCTCATCTAGTCTCACCCAGGTGGGAGATTTTTTGGTGTTTCATTCTGTATTGAGTCCCACTACCTTTATTCTTTCCAGCCTCTCTCAGTGTGGTCCTTCTGAAATACAGTATGATTTTGAATAGATATTCAGATGTCAAATCTGTTTCTTATGTTCCCTTGGCTATTGTACAGAGACACAGTTGTTTCATAGCGACTTTTAAGAAATTGAGAGCCACTCAGAGTCAACATTCCTGCTTTTATCTCAATAAGGCTTGAGAAAGCAATGTCCAATAATCACAGAAGAACAGTCTCAAGAGAGTCACAAAAATAGCAGTATCGGAATCAATACATCATTTCTGAGAGATAACCGGTAATTTTTTTTCATAGAAATTTTCAACCTTCTTAAGATTGTTCCCTTCCTTATCTCCGCAGCCTCTTACCTTTCACCTGTGATCTTGAGGTCCTTACTCTTAACAGTCCTAACCCACATGTTTTTTCATAGTTCCCAAAGTTCCTGTTTTCCTTCATACCCTTCCCTAGGCAGATCTTGATGGCAGCCACAACACAAAATGTAGCATGTCCTGGCCCACCAATCCCTCTCTGCAGGAACTGTATCATATTTCACATGTATCTTGGACATATCATCCTCTGGGATGCTAATCTCTCCCTACTGGTCTGTAGATGGTTTCAGTTAGGTGAAACACGCTTTCTTTGCTTTAGACTCTCCCACAGAGCTCTTCCCTTTTCCATTTGCAAATCAAAACATTAAATTTACAACAGAAATTCTATTAATTCCTAAGCCCTTTTGCTTTGTACTTTAAAAACAAAATCTTACATTTCTCTTACTACAATCTGCAAAGTCTTTCATAGGCTTTTTATATTATTGCTATTATTATATTCACATTTTCTTTTTTCTTTTTCTTTGTTTCCCTCCCCCACACCGCCCCCCATAGGAGAGGAATCCTCCTAAATCTCTGTGAATCTCTATAATTTTAATTTGCACATTGCTGCTATTCAAAGTGTTCAAAAGTGTATATGTTAGATGAGTTGAGTCCCGTGAGCCATTCTTATGTTTCACTAGTAATTTCTTTCTTTTGCTTTCGGTACAACCAGTTGCTCTCTGTGCTCTAGATTGTCCCTTATCTTCCATACAGTCTATGCACTAATCCTTATCTCCTCCCTTTTAAATAATGATTGTCACATCAAAAACTTTATTGAAATTCAGATAGATTACATTTATTTCATTTCCATTGTCTAACACAGTCTTATTTTATCAAGAAAGCTATCAGATGTGTTTAGTATTGTCTCTCTTTGATGAGGACACAGACTGATGCAGACATACCCTGGTCATATGCACTATCAATTTACATTTCTTTCTCAACTGAAGCCCATCACTATAAGATCATTTAAGCCTTACAGAGGTCACATTCTCTTACAGTGATCCACATCTGTGAAATATCTTTTAGGAAGAATGAATTCCAAGTTCATTATAATTTTATTCTTTCATTCTTGTGATCCAAAGCACTTCGAAGGCCACGCGTAAAGCCAATGATGGGACTAAATTCAGCAACATAAAATATATACTCTCCGGGGAAACTGACTTGAAAGGATCTGTACTTGTGATTGTCACACCAAGTATATTTTATTCATAATAGTTATTTTAGTAGAGGCATCTTTCTGCTAAATGGTCCTTTCCCTATTGTAGAAATACTAGATTTTACAGTTTCTGTCAAGATGTCTTCATTAAGTCCCACTCTTACACAGCCCAGTCAGTACTAGTAGCAAAAAAGAAATGCTCTTAAAAACGATAAATAAAATGTCACCTTTGAAGGGATATAGGATTTGTGATACAAATCAGTATATTCTTACTCTATGGAAAATACAGGATCCATTTTCAGGTGACAAGAGTGTTCCTGACACTTCAGAATAGGGAGAAAAATAAAAATATAGTAAAAGAACTAATATACCTAGCTGCTTAGGAATATTCTTTCCTGACATTCACAGTGGATACCATGAAGCACCTGTGGAATGTGCTTACATGGAGTTCAATGGAGCTGGTGCTTAAGTGTATACAGGATTAAGGTCGCACTAAATATAGCTGTACTAAGAACATTGTCTCTGGGAACCAACACATTCATACTGGAGAATATAAAATCAGCCAGATTCTCAGATATGAGACAAAGGGATTAAAACCACTTCTCAAATTTTCATCAGTTCATATGCCCAAGATGAGAGAATTGTCCATTGCCCCACAAGTGTCCACTGTGAAAACTTATAAAGATTTTAAAAAACTACAGCTTCATTGAACTCTCCATCCTCCTCTAGCTCTCCTTTTTCCATTTTCTTTATGGTGTCCTTCTTTCTTATGTCACACCTACTTGAATAATCATAGGAAAAGTTTTTTTCATCCATCAGAGTAGTCCATTTGGGTTTGCATTTCCTTTCCTTTTTCCATTACCAGATTGGGGAATTAGTTTGGAACTGAAAATAGAGATGCGAAAGCAAAGGAGTTAGGAAAAAAATACGATCTGTGATATATGATCATCGTATATATTATGACATTAAAGTGACCCCTGTGATAATATTGTAGATGATTTTAAAATTGTATTAAATTTTTTCTTTTCACTTTTAGCTTGCTAAAAAACCCAAGAATTCTTAATTTCCTTTTTAGCTGAGAGAGTGGGTTGTTGCTAGCAAGGAAAAAGTAGGGAATCGTGGCACAAAAACTTGAAGTGTCTTGTTGAAATTTATACAGAAAGTGTGAAAAATAGATCAGGAAGATATCACACCCCTTGTGTCCTTAGTTACACCTAAGTATCTTAGTGAAATGAATGTATCAGAAGTTGTGACTGTGTATGTGTTTTAGAAGGGCAGAATTTGTCCCATCATGCCCTCTGGAGAAAAGTGTGAAATGTTGCTATGTGCTTTAATTTATTCTCCTGTGTACAAATTCACTGTATATGCAGAAAAAGATACTGCGGTGATTAGATTTAACAGGATTAGGGCTCCCTGATATCTTACCTGTGCAGTCATTGTTAAAATTCTTACAGAAGGATCATTTTAATTTCATTTAATTGTAAAGCTCAAATTTTGTTATCTCTTCCACTCATTTATAATTTAATTCATTACACGTCATTTATTTTCTTTTCTAGTTATTACACCTTTACTTCATCTTCCTAGCACATGACCTCTCCTACTGTACAGTGTTCTCTGTAACAGGCTTAAGTCCTATTTGTGAGTCGTTGATTTCTTGGTTGCAATTCTCTCTTTAGTCTTAGCCACTACAGGACCCATGTTCCAGAAATGCATCTGCGTACACAGGTAGTTGCTTTTCTTACTTAACCCATCCTCTGCAGTGCAAATTAAATCTCTTCTTTTGTTCAAGTATAACTTCACTAGAGAGAATAAACAGATGAAAAGGAAGAACTGTCAGATAGCAAAGACTCATTTTGCTCTAGGTATCCCTGCTGCTCTGGTTTTGGTCAGGAAACTAATCACATTTCTGCTCTGTATACACAAGGTTTTAACTGCTCCAATGACCAAATAGAAGTCTCTGGATCATTTGTTAGTGGATGAGCAGACACATATTTCTGGCACATGCTGATAGACTGTTGCAATCTATAAGTTTTTGTTTCTTTAAGTGGGGATGTGCAAAAAGGGCATCATCATGCTGGGGCCATTCTAGCTCTTGGTGGTGATGGTGTTGTTAACTGTTATTACTCAGAAAGAAAGGCTGCATTTCTCACTGCTACTCTATCCTACTTTTATTGGGAACTGTGAGATCTCCTGTTAAATATATGTGCATCATCTGTAACATGCAACTTAGATAGATATTTTTCAATATGTCACTGATTAACTCAGTTATATTGGTGACCTTCAAGCCCAGCAACACATCCCCTCTAGTAGGGCTGTTTATTATCTGGTTTAAGAAGTTATCTGAGTTGCACTCCAGGAGTCTCCGAGATTGCCTGTAGCTTCCCATGCTACTTTTCCAGCAGGTGTTGGAGTGGCTGAAGTCTCTCAGCAAGACAAGAGCCTGTGATCATGAAGCCTTCTGTTGCTGGATTAAGAAGACTTTGTCAATAGGCTCCCTTTGACCAGGCAGCCTGTAGTAGACATGTCCTGGTCTGAGTGAGAACAGAACTAATTCTGTTCAGTAATTTCACTTTTAAGCTCAGTTCTTTTAATTAACTGCACTTTCTGAAGGTAGCAGCCTATTCTCACAGACAGTGTCTACTTCTAGCAGTGATAACACCTCATGTTTAGTTACTACCAAGGATTGGTATGCAGACCAAGGCCACTGCTAGATCTTGTGTACCACATTGGGTGGTGCAGCAAAGTAAAAGGCAGCACCTGCAGGGAGGAGTGGACAGGACAGGTGACCCTAAACTGACCAACGAGGTATTCCAGCCCATATACGTCATATTTGGCTTAGAGCTGAGGGATCCGAAGGGTCTCTGGGCTCTTCTCCCCTCTTGGACTGCTTTGCCAGCTTTGCTTGGCTTGGCT
>WTSP01013876.1:41880-53673 GCA_025331215.1 Actenoides lindsayi
CTGGTTTTGTATATATTTATATATATTCCATTTCTATTGTTATTAATTTTGTTTTCATTAAAGCTGTTCTAGTTTCCTTTTCTAATCGCTCAGTCTCTCTTCCTTATTCCCTTTCTCTTCCCGTTGGGGAGGGAGGTTAACAGAGAGCATCTGTTATAGATCTAAGGGGCCGCCCTGACCCTAAACCGTGATAAGACACCAACCATAAGGTTCCCTTTGTTTCCTCAGTCTACGGTTGTTACCCATAAGCTTTTTATCCACTCAGGGTTATTCTTCAAGGACAGCTTTTCACAGTCTATCCATTTCTTGAGGGCAATGCCTGCCTCCCTCCTTCCTCGCTTGTTGCTTCTGAACAGCCTATAGCTATTGATAGCTGAACCAAGTTTCAGTAATGGCCACTACGTTAGAGCTTTCCAGTAGCCTGATGGCTTCCAACTCCTCCTGTTTGTTGCCTATGCTGTGTGCATTGGTATAGAGGCTGTTGACCATGTCACCTTCTTCAATGAACTCCCCTTAATACTTTTGAGGTGTTTCGCTGATGTTTCCCTGTTGGTTCCTATTACCTCAGGAGCCCCTGTCTCATCTCCATAAGATTGAAAATGTGCTGCAGTGTCCACAGCACACCTCAGTGCAACAGGCTGAGGGCCCTTGCTAGCATCCTGTCACTTTAACCATGGCATATCATCCCACAGCTTGTCACATGCAAGCCCCCTTTAAGTCCACTTTAAAGCCCTGGAAGCTCCTGAGCAAAGTTCCTCTTACTTCTTTTGAAAAAGGTGAATCCCATCTGATGCCAGCAAGCCTTGTGCCATGTATGCCATCCCATTATCAAAACCTCAAAACTGTGGTGGTGACAGCAACCTCAGAGCCATGTATTATTGAACTGGGTCCATCTGTTTCTTCTAATGCTGCTGCAACTGAAAGGAGAGAGGAAAAAGTAACCTGTGCCTCAGATTCCATCACCAACACTCCCAAGACCCCAAAGTTTCTTGGATTATGGGCTGCAGCTTCATCTACAACCACATGGAAGAGCAGTAATGGGTAATGGTCTGAGGGCTGTACCAAGCTCAGAGATTTCCTAGTGATATCCTTAAACCAGGCCCCAGGGAGGCAGCAGACTTCGCTAGGAGGAGGGTCTGTCCAGCATATTGGACCCTCTGTTCCCCTCAGAAGGAAGTCACCTACAACTATAACCCTCTATTACAGTGATGTTCGAGTAAGTAAAGACCTTCTATATAGGTATAATTATCAGTAGAAAAATGAAAAAAATGCCTCTAATTGAAGAAAATGAGAAGTGTGTACAAACATATTTCAAGATGCTTCTATTAAGGTGTGGCAATTAGCAAAATATATATTGGACAACAACTTCATAGACGGCAGCAAATATTAGTCATTGAAGAAAGAGATAATTGACCAAAAAGTAACTGAAATTGCTTCATGGACTTTCTAACCATAATATAAATCTTGTAACATTTCTTGGCAGAGCATCTCAGTCTTAATTTTTTACATACTTGAAACTATCTCTAATCACTTTAGTTACAGCTTTCTAAAGGACTGGAATCGTATGAAGTATTCGTATCACCTTTTAAATATCTCGTATCAACTATTGTTGTTGCATTTCCTGTTCAGAATTATGTAAATGAAAAATCTTATGAAACTATTATGGGAATTTTATAGGCCTAATTTTTATAAACTGTAGCTTGGTTCTTTGAAGATTACTATTCTATTAAAGATAAAAATGTTTGAGGATACATTATTATCTAGAGTGAGAAATAGATATGAGTTATTTGTGTTTTCCTGTAGGTGAAGATTCTAATTAGAACTTTGAATCACCAGCTTCTATGGCATTAGATGCCCTTGATGGATTATATCTATTCCTTCATATTTTGTATGCATTTTAAAATGTTGTTTAGTTCATAGAGTTAAGCTCAACACTTGTATTAAGTAAAAGTTTGATAACAATTATTTTTTTTTCTACTGAATCCAGAGAATGCAATAAAGACTCCTTATGCCAACATCTTTGAGACTTGGAGGCGACCTAATTTGGGATGACTAAACTTGTGTTTTATTACTGATATTGCCAGCAGTGAGAAGGTGGATACTCGTTTGACTAGTCACAGTTTCAGTGAATTAGCTTTTGGTTTAAGATTAGATAATTAATAGCAAATTACATTATTAGAAAATAAAATAAAAGAACAGTTAACAGGTTACAAATCATTTAAGCTCAATTATCATAAAAGAACTGTGGGAGAGGAAGACTCAGTCAGCCCACAGTAACACAGGACATTAATAGAAGGAAAAGTGGCTTTTAATCATAGAGGTCATTTGGAAAGCCATTTGTACCATCCAGTCAGTAAATTGTTAGTTCTTTGTTTTGCCAATTCACCTCACCTTCACTTACTTTGACATCTTCATCGTTCAATGTTATTATTTGGGTCAGCCAAGAAATACAGATCAGAGATGCATGTTTCTCCATGTTTTTAGTGAAGACTGGTGCAAATAAATCAGTTAGACTACTAGAACAGTTTGCTTAAAAACAAAAGAGGCTAAATCCATTTGTATAGTCTCTCCTTCTTTACAAAATTGGCAAAGGACATTGTGTTGTCACCTCTTTGTGAAATCTGTAACCTCCATGTGAGTAATTGCATACATAAAAATTATCCAATCTTGATTGAAAAACCTCAAATGACTGCAAATCTAGTATTCTTAGAGAGGTTATTTTAATGATTTATTATCCTTATTGTTAAAAAATACCTTACTTCTACTACAAATTAATCTAAATTCAGTGTCTATTAAGCCTTTTCTTCTGATAAAATACACACCTATCTACTACCTGAAAGTGCTTTTCCACATAGGAATAAGATCATCCAGTTAGTTTCCTTTTGATGACTAGACTAAATTTCTCTACTGTTACTGAAAAACTGGTTTTAACACCTTAGGTCATTTTTGTTGCTGTTCCTGAAATGTTTGAAGCTTGTATCATTTTTGCAGTCTGACAATGGCAAGTAGACATCAAACACAAACATAGCTGCATATCTGTAGCTAATATTGCCTAGATATTTCCACACTTACATATTCTAGAAGCATCTTTAATCTTTTATTCAGTGTCAAAAAGAGAATTCTTACTTATTTTTGTTATATTCATAGCAACTTAGACACCTACTGAAAAAGTCAGGAGCTTTCAGATCCTCAAACCTTGGCTGCTGCGTGATACACAGACACTTTTTCATAGGGACACCCATCTCTTTTTCAGGCAAAATGAATCTTAGTCTAAGTCATCTAGCCTTATGACTTAGAAGTTAGGACTCAGATTACCTTTATACCCTATAGGAAGGAGTAAAAGTCCCATATGTTCACTTCTCTTTCCTGCTGTGGCAGATGCAAGCTCCCTGACAAAAACCTGAAAAAACCTGACAAAGATGAGGACTTACCAAAGACCTGATAAAAATCAGATCAGACCCTCAAAGCCATTAAATGGCATCTCATGGTCCAGTCCCTTCATCTGCCTTTGTTGTGCACCTGCCCCCAGCTAATCAGAATGATCACAGTTTAGACCCAGCTAGGGCCTGAATGCAGCCCTGCTGGAGAGCCTATTTTGAGCCAGTTCCCTCAGAACAAGTGGATTTTGCAGTCACGGTCCTCACCCCTTGGAACAACATGTTGTCCAAGGATACCACTGTGGATTGAGTGAGTCCTCACCCACTCTGGTAAGTGAATATTTCTTCTGGATATGTCCTTGAATGTGCCCTCACCCCCTTTGAGTGAGATATCCCTTTGGGTACGTACCCTTGAGTGGGAGGTTCTCCCTTTATGAGTGAGCCTGACTGCATTTTGGTTCTTCTTTCTAGACAGAATATTCCTTAAAGCTTAGAAATTAGTTGTGTGTTAGTTGTGTAGCATATTCCTGACTGACACCCGAACTTGTAATTTAATTTTATTGGAAGGAGTAACAGGTAATTTTTAGTTGCAATAGATGCACATTTTGAGTATATGCTGCTGTCTGTTTTGTGGGTGTCTCTGTGACATGTGTCAAACCTATGCGCTAGTCTTAAAGCACAGCTGGCTGATGTCAGCCAGATAAAGAGATACTGCATTTCTTGTTGCAAAGTACCTTTTACCCAAGTTCAGCAATAAAAGTTGCTGAGTCTAGTTCTGCCTTTGCCAGTTTAAAATGAAACCTACTTCTCCTATCATTTGTTATTGCCCTCTTATCCCCTCCTTCCAGAACTGATATCCAACTCTGCTTGAAATAAGTGTCCATTAAGAAGAACATTAAGAATGTGGTATAAGGTACCTTACAGGTATGCTTATACAAACATATAACATGTAAGAATACTTAAATTTCTTTTCCTTCATTAAGACATCTTACCTACTATGACAGAGACTCTTTTCTATGTTCAGAATATGTTTCTGTGGCATTTATTCATTCCACATAAAAATATAACTGGTTCAACAGACATGCTTGAAACTAATCAGCTTCTAGAGTATGTCCTCTTCTATCACCCTGCCTCCCTTGCCTCCAGCACTGTATAACATCCTGTAGATGATGGTGCCTTTGTAAGACTTTCTTTCAATGGAGGACACAAGTGAACCTGAGCCTGCAAGTAATAAACTTACAGCTTAGTAACAGTGCTTCTTTTTCCATTTGTATTTCATAGATGAATACATATATCCCTAAATTCCATTCTTGGATTTTCCATCCTTGGATTAATTCAAACTTCAGCTGGAAAAGGACCTAAGCAACCTCATCTAATCTCAAAGTTGGAAACATCTTCAAAATTGACTGTGCTTAGACAAGGAGGGAGAAGCAGATGGTCTCCAGAGGTCCATTCCAACCTGAATAATATTACAGTTCTACAACTGTATTAGTTCTACAAAGCATGCCTAAATCTTGAGAAAGATTTACTTAAAACCTATTTGTGTCCCCACAATTTTATATGAGTTAAGGAGCCTATAATCAGAATTTAGTGTTAGTATTAAAATCTCCATGAACATTTCCATTAAATACCTAGGGAATCTAGGAATCTCAATGAGGTCATTAAATAATAATTGGGAGACTAGAGCTAGTAGCTAAACCACTTTGCACTTACGGATTTTCCTTGCGGATCTGCTTATTTACTTACTAAAATTGGAAAGGCTTTTCTACTGTACAGATTTTGGACTAAACTCCCATCCCTATCGGTGGACCTTATGTTTTCATATTCTAAAAGTATGACTTTTTTTGTTTTCTGTCAAAATTCATTTTGCTACTCAACTATGTTTCTATTCTCCTTAATTGCTTTTCTTTCTTTTTTGTATCATTTCAGACACAAAACTGAAAAGATAAGAAAATATCTTCTGTACTAGTATGGACCAATATAAACATGTGAGACCTTGATAAAAAATTTAAAAATAGAAATACCATCTTTTCATTCACTATCATAGTTGTATAGATTTCAGGTACACAATTGTTTTGATGAAGGAATACAATCCCTTTTATCACTTGCCAGTTGAATAATGTCTTTCAAATTGGCAAGGAATTCTCCCAGGAAACACAGCACAGTTGTGAAATGTGATTACCTCCAATGAATCTGTCATTTCACACACTTAAGAACAACATAATTGTTGCCTAATTCGTGATTCTGTTTCAGTTTACATTACCCTAAAAAAGGAAACAAATGTTGAAGCCTACTATTATTTGCACAGAATGGATTTTTAGTCAAGAGTGTTGGGGTTGTTTGGGGTTTTTTTTTTTGTTGTTGTTAAAACTGGGTAAATTTCAAAGATTTATTCAGAATTTTAACTTCATCACATTCAAAAGTTCCTTCCCACTTCTCTTAAAACTCACACCTTCCTCTTTAAATAAAAGTGAATTTTCATACATGCTTTGAAGAGCTGGCAAATCCACACTGTAGCCCTACTGTATGTTTCCAAACAACCTGGTGTATTAATTTAGTGTCTTCTGTTAAACAAATCAAATCGAAGAGTAGCTTGAAATTCTCCATAATACCAAACCTCTAGCTTATGTGAACTAGTACTCAAACCCACCAGTCAACACTGTTTTATGCCAGTAGAATGTCTCATCCATCAAAGAGAGCAAACCAAGGAAAGTCCACGCCAGGAGAACAACTTACCTAACCATCTCTACTTTTCACCTCTTTTCATCAAATGCAGTCTTTACAGCCATGAAAAATTAGTTTAAAATCCTGCTGTGATAGTTTTCACAGATTACATGTAGTTTACGATACTGACATGGGCCCAACAAATGTGGATGTATGTATCATTGGGTGCAGGAATTAACAAGACTGACTTGCACCTTCTTTATAAACTTTTGGTGAGGTTTTGCATAGTTTGAATAAGCTTTTCCTTATTTAGACAGAGTTTTCAAGGAATTTTAATGTGGACCAAGTTAATTTACAGTCATTTTTCATTGCCAAAGCAACTCCAGAGAGGTATATCTGAAATGCTTTACATGTTCTCATACCATATGGTAGCTGCCAAAACAATATGTTATCAGTACTACATAAAGTCCTTGTATTATTAGATATTATATAACTATTGCTGCTTTGACACATTTCAGTTTTATTATTTCTACAAAATCTGCAATTAGGTGCTATAGAATATTAGGCATCATAGACTTCACATGTACTGACATGTCTTTGACATGACAGTTTAGGGTGAGAAAAGAACCTTATCAAGTACCCTGAAAGACTGATACTCCCAGTATAACTCATTGGAGCTCGTTAAGAGAAAACAAGGGTTTGTAGTCTTCTGAATCTGTAATAGTGCACTGCTTTCTTTTAAAATTGTATTTTTAAAGAATAATTGATTTTTCCCTGATAATAAACTTTTTGGAATTAAAATGGCTTTTTGTTGTTTTGGGTTTTTTTTTTACCTCAATTTATTGTTTTCTCTTTTTCTTTGCATTCATATAGACCACTGGAAGGATAATTTCTATGTGTTCTTTTCAATGATGTAGAGATAACTGGGCAAGATGCAAGAATGTAAAATTTAGCATCATTGTTCTTCTAGGCCATTTCATTATTAATTCCATTATTCACAATATTACAATTCAGCTACAAAATATCACTTCAGGATGTATGTTGGTATGAATATAGTATTATTCTAAGCATATTATATATAAATCTTTCATATTTCTTCCCACCATACAGCTGTATCTTTAGTCTTTCTACAAGTAGCATCAGTAATGTATTAGGCTGCCTCAGATATTTTCAGATTAAATAAAAATTGTACCCCTGCAGTCTATCGTATCAATAGTTTATGTTAAATCATTGATGAAATTGCTACTCTTAAAGGAACGAATCTTTCGCTAATTGTTCTCACATTAGTCTGGACTGATGAAAAAACTTTCTCATCTTTCTCACTCTTTTTATTTCTCCTAGTGCTGAGTGGTTTTAAGCTATCCGCTACCAGCCCAGGTTTCTTTGTCATGTACCTCCGTGCCACATCTTTAGTGCACAACTACTGATAATTTCATATATTATTTTCACCAGGTCACAGAGGGAACATTGGACAGATTTTGGACCATACTGGCCTAGATTCAAGTTAGGATCATGAGATTCACAAACAAGAATGCCACACACATTCATGAACCTGATATTTTGAAAAATTGATGTGAAACCCTGAAAAATGGTCTGAAGAAAGAAGGACAAGGGAGGGATTTAACAGCTGCTCTTGGCTGTCTAAGACACTTCTCAGAGGTGCACAGTTGAATGAGAGGCTACCTACACAGGTTTCAGGAAGAGATGCTCACTGTCCAGAAGGGTGAACAGCTGAGCAAGTTCCTGAGTAACCTAATATAACTACACAGCTAGCCCTGCTTCATTGAGGAGGCTGGACTAGCCAACATTTACAACTTCCTTCCAGCATAAATAATTTAATGATTCTGTTCCATGATGCTGAAGTTCATCAAGTTATCAATCAACTATTACCTTTTAAAATGAATACAGTACTTGAATGTTAAAGCAAGTTCTTTTTTGTCACTTGAAGAAAATTTCAAGTACAAAGCCCTTTTAATATTTTGCAAGAAAAAATATAGCCAATATCTAATATCTGCCAATATTAGATTCCTCTTAATTCTCACAAAATGTGACACAGTAACCTCAGTCAAGTAGAAAAAATGTTTCTACTGTAAAAAAAGATTCAATATTTCACAGAATTTATTCTCATAAAGAGAAAATATCAAAAACATAAATAATAATAAACATATAATAATAAACAATAAACATAACCATAACATAAGCCATAATGTAAGTCATATATCTGGAAATAACATCTGACCAATCAAAACAAATATCCTTTTTTTTCCTATCTCATTTTTTTCAATATTTCTGTTCTGTAACTAGCAGAAATATCTATAATCCAGTTACGGAAAAAAGTTTATCATTGGACATTAGTTTAATCTTTAGGAAGGTATCAAGAACATTTTTACGTTTGCAAAACATTTACCAATGTACAAAAAGGCTAACAAGGAATTTATCAGAACTGTTGACATCCTAGAAAATGTTTTTGTTTTGATCAGTCTTTTTCTACTGAAAAAAAATTCCAAAATGTTAAATAGTTGCCAACCAGCTCTACTGAGAACCCTATAAAAACTGAGCTGTGGACACTTAGACTATGAAGGAAGATTTCAAAAAAGTCTGCTGTAGCAGAAATTCCAGTTCAGCCCTTTACAAGTATCTAGACTACATGAAAGTCACCTTTCTCTCTCCTGCACTTTCCCTCTTCTCCTTTGTCCTTCAACATGCAGGCACTCACAACCTAGAAGAATGACACAATGTAAAATTAAGATCCAATTTCTGCAGCTTTTTAAATTTTGTCTCTACTGATGGTCTTTAAGAGCTGAAATCCTAAGGACAAAACTATTGTTGTTTGCTTTTCATGGAATTAATTTTGCCTATTTTACTCTAAGTCATAGAAATGTCATTTCTAATTATGCTTTTGGAGGAAATGAAATAGAATAGATGAAGACATAAAAAGATAATAAATAGTAAGTAGATAAGAGCGACTAAATCACATTTCACAAATGTCCCTCTTTGTGATGGATAGTCTTATCAGGTCCATATTTGCCTCTAAGCCTGGCACTATCTGACTTCTATTACTGGATATTATTGTTGGGAATATTGAATTGTGGAACTAAGATGTTAGACAAATGATTTAAACTTGGAGAATTGCTTTCACCTCAATTAAAGCTGCTTGCACAATCATTTTGTCCTCATTTTGCCTCAGTATTATGCTTGTCATATGTATGAATGTTTGCAGTGCTGTATTTGCCAACAGCCCTAGGCAGGATCTGCTCTGCCTTGTGCCATAGAGGCAGCATGGGAAAGCATGCACAATCATGGAAAGCTTCTTAAAAAGAAACTCATGGAGTCATGGCCTGATTCTTCAAGAACCAACAGCTCTTCTCTATGGCAGTTATTTGCATACATAAAAACCAAGCAGCAGAAGCAAAATATTAAGCCTGGGCAATACATAGAAGTGAAGACACGTCAAAAATACCAGCAGAATGGTTTTGCCAAGCACCTTACAGGTAGAGATGTATACAAACTAAAGTATCTGAAATTTGAAACAGAAAAAGACAGGATGTCTCCTAGAATATGATCTATTTCGTTCTATAAAACTAAAATAGGTGAGCAGCACTAGTATTTTAACATGTATGTCATAGTCCCATCTGTATCATGAAAGAGCACAACAACAGAAGGAGAAAGGAGCAGAACTGCATATTCCATCGTCTGCATCATTTGCTTGCTGCGCTCTGCAGTCATAATAGAGCTATTCCATGGCTGCTGGAATAGTGAAAACTACTTGGAACCTGTTTATGTACAGTTTGCTCAGATATTTTATTGTAATTGCTGACATTTGTCGCTGATATAAATATTATAAGTGTAATGCTTTGTGACATATAAGGTGAACTGAGCTGTATAAATAAAATCAAATTTTAGATACATTTTTTCTTCTTTTATTGTAAACAGATTATATTCTTGACCTATGAATATAAATACGGGAGGGATAAAAAGGTAGTTTTAAATTTTAAAGACATTCTCTTTTTTTATTTATTTAATAATTTAAGCCAAATATAAATTAATTACAAGCTTTAAGACTTAAAAGTAATTTAATATATATAGCAGTCTTTAGGAGAAATGGTTACGTGAGTTTGGGTTTATCTTACTCTCTGCTGTCAAGTTATTGGAATGTGTCAGAAAGCAGGAGAAGCACAAAAGACAGGCTATTTCAATGCAGTGCAGTTTTCTTCCTCTGCTGTTAAAATGGGAAGATAAATTTAACATGGACACACAAAAAATGAGCTTTTATCTTAAGTCCTGCTATCCTGAGTTGTAGTAACTTAAAAGAACATGTCAGTAGAACTAATGGAAATATATTTGACAGAATAAACTCTGGTCAGTGGAAATGAAGAAATAATAAAGATACTTTAGTGAATATCACATTAAATACAAGAAAAATCATCAGCCAACCATAGAAACCACTGTCTCTGTACAAGTGTTGTGATCCCTTGGATTTCATATAAGCTGAACAAAAAATTGACAGAATATGGTTTTGATTATAGATTCATTTCCTTGTGTATATTAATACATGTGTTAGAAGGCTGCAAAAAAAATCAGGAAGCAGAAGCTGACACAGAGCTATTAATGTCCCTGTAGCATGATCCTAAGAAAACCAAAGAAAGTGAGAAAGAGATAACTTGCTTGACAGGAAGGATGTTAAAGACAATCTGGTATTTAGAGGGACACCTTGTACAATGCTTAGACAACACTCTCCCGCTGAGTGAAGACTACTGTGCCTGGAGAAATTGGAATGCATATATTTTCACTTCATCATTAATCCCTCTTCCTAAGGAAACAACTGAAAAGATTGCTTTTTAGCTCATTGTTCAGGCTAGTAAAAAAAGAAAAAAAAAAAGGGGGGGGGGGGGGGGGGGGGGGGTGGGGAAGCAAAATGGTAACAGTATCTCTGTAACTCAATACTTGAAGTATCCCTTTGTGTCCCTTAGGATGGAAACACACATCTTGCACCCAACTGCAGAAGAGAGAAGCTTTGTGACAGGATTATTACACAATGCAAAAGCTGAATCTCAATGTACAATTCTTATTTACAGACATACTAGTTTCCAGGAAAATAATTATTTGTCCTCTTTTGAAACCAAGCAGAACTTGGTGATATGTCTGAAGGTAGAATTGCAGACATGAGCTATCACCCAGGAGTTAATCTTACCTTGAAAACAAATTTCTGTTGGGGTTTTAACATAATTCAAATAAATTTACCATTATCTGTCCTCCTACTTTCCAGTATCCCAAGACATGGGAATATGAATGGAGTAAAAGTACAATATAAAACTTTCAACTCAAATATGCCTCCTTAACTTCTCACATGTTTAAAGAACGATGGAAAGATTCAAGAGACATCAAAACCTATTAATTGCAACAAAATCTTTCAAGCCAGGATATCTGCTTTTCCTGCTATATCTATCACTACCTCAATGTGGAATTCCTGATTAGTTAGGGATTTCTGTCAGAAAATCACTCCCAGTAGTATTCACCAGCTGTGTGCCTCACTATTTTTTTTTTTTTTTTTTTTTTGTGAGAGATAAGCTATACATTTTGAAGTATCACAGACAGGATATTTTAAAGAGATTTACTTTTCTAGTTGTTCTTATTATCAGTGAGCATGGAGGACCTAAATATCTTTTAAAATCTAATGACTTGTATTGGCTTTTTTTCCTAGCAAATTAATCTCTGAGATTTCTGCTGAAAAGGAAGGAAGGAAGGAAGGAAG
>WTSP01013877.1:0-30907 GCA_025331215.1 Actenoides lindsayi
CCTGACTTACGGTCATTAGGTGGATCTTAAAAAAAAAATTAAAAAAAAAAAAAAAAAAAAAAAAAGAAAATATTGACTGAATATTTGTTTTGCCTTAAAAGTACTGCACACACTAGAGATGTCTTCTTCTGCTTTTATCTTCATGTCTCTAAAATGTCAGTATTATATTATTACTCTGCTGGTTTTCTTTCCCCTGCAAGTAGGCTTTTCACTGTATTTTTGTCCCTGTGCTTGAAAGAGTCTCATTTAATTTTGCCCAGTTATTCTGTATGTAAACCACTCTAAAATAATACAGTTGAAGTATTAATTTCTTTGACAGTTGTGCTTTCTTTAGGTCTCTATATCTTCCTTTCTCTGACGATATTTGTGTAGTCTATCTATTGTCTAGCATTAAATCCTGAGCTCCTTAGTTTAAGACTGCAATAGTTCTTCATTTTACCAATAATCTTTTTACCCAAAGTTAATTTTTCCCTGTTATTCTTTTGCAATAAGAATCTTTCTAATGTAAACAATTAAAAAATTCTAGTGACAACTGAGACAAGATACTGCTAGAAGTGTGTCCAAGCAGTACTTGATTAAAATAAATTCTTTCTCCCAAGCCTATATGAGGGTGACTTGCCAGGAGTAGTCTGCATTACCAAGTAGAGTAATGCAGAAGGACTTGAAAGTAAACTGTTTAAGCTAAATGAAAGCTTCCAAGTATCAGTTTAAGAAGTCTGGTGTTCATTTGACTCGTTAGACATTTATCTCCCAAATATCTGTTTTGTTCTTCATTTAGTACTTCAAGGATCTAGTTGTTAGTTTTTTTCTGGTGCTACGTCATTGTTAACACAGTTGTTATAAAACAGGTTAATTCTCTAAATTGATACAGATTTGGCATAATGGTATTCTGTACTTTTTTGTTTAATTTTTTAATACCACTCTGGACTACTTCTTATAGTGTTCTCCATTCTGGATAAATTGTTAATAAGGTGTGGTTTCACATGTCTTTCTGCAGCTGTATTAAACTGTAGGAAATACTTCTTTCTTGCACATCTTGGTTCATCTGTAAGTAGTCATAACTGTGACCTGAAGAGCTGTGAGGATGGAAAGCTCACTCTGTTCTGCTTTCCCAGCTGAAGCTATTGGAAGCTGTTGAATGGTCTGTAATCATGCCTGAGTCTTTTGCTTAGGCTGTGAAGGTAAGCCTTGCTACCATGAATTTTTTTTTAACTGAGCCTTGTATATAGGAGACCTAGTGATAAAATTGTTTTTCTGATAGTCTAGTAATAGGGACATTTCAATCTAAATATTTACATCTTGGTTTTCTTTCTAGAAGTTCTTTTAAGCCATTTTCCACTTCTCTGCTCTTCTTGCTTAGAAGTATCCATAAAATTTTTCCATAGCTGCATTGTGGATGACTGTTTCTTCCATCCATCACTGTTCTTGCAACTGTTCTGGCATTTCTCCTGAAATGACTCTGCTCTAAAAGGTCTCTAATGCAAATATGCCCAAATTGTTATGATGTTAACTCCTGTAACTTAGTTTTAAAGATGTGCTTTGCAGGGGTGGGGGTAATAGAGTGAACACACCTATGTCATAATCTGTAAGTAGGAGAGGGCAGCAGTGGTGCAGGACCACTCCTGGGAGGCACATGTGTATACAGTACCAGAGTGGGACACACCAAAAAGATCACATCCCATGGGCAACCCAGGCCCAGCCAGGAACACCCCTGAGGGACTGCAGCCCACTGGCAGCCCATGCTTGGTCAGGGACACCAAGGAACAGAAGGGTAAAAATGATGATGTAAAGCTGCAACAAACTGTTAGGCATATGGCAGCAGAAATTCTGAGCACATGGTAGCAGACAAAATCCATTATGTGTACCCCTTCGATCTCCTATATTGTCTGTCACCTTGCCTGAGCTGGGTGAATGGATTGTGTTTAATCTGTAGTCAAAATTAGGCATGTTGAGACTGGGGAAAGAAAGATATATTCCTTTGTGTAGATGTTTGCCTAATACTTTATGTCCTTTTTTGTCAATGCCCAAATCAGTGATCAGAGGTTCATGCTGCATCGCAATAACTGAAGTAAAATTCCACAAATTCAGACAGTTTTTTCTGCAGCAGGATTTTATTCTGAAAAAAATATAATGTTTCTCCAATTCAAGAAGGTCAAAGAAAGTGTACCTTCCCTGATGAGCAAGACTGGCAAGCTGGTAACAATAGATGTGGAGAAGGATGAGGTACTCAACAACTTCTTTGTCTCATTCTTCACTGGCAACCTCTCTTCTCACACCTTCTTAGTCGATGGGCAGCAAGACGGGGACCAGGGGAGGAAAGTCCCTCCTACTGTAAGACAAGCTCAGGTATGTGACCATCTGAGGAACCTGAACATACATAAGTCTATGAGACCTCACAAGATGAATCCCAGAGCTCAGAGGGAATTGGCTGATGTAGTTACCAAGCTGATCTCCATATTTGAAAAGTCATAGCAGTCAGGTGAAGCCACCAGTGTAGAAAGGGAAACATTGTAGACATCTTGAAAAAGGGTAGAAAGGAGGACCCTGGTTACTATTACTGTGTCAGTCTCACCCCTGTGCCTGGGAATATCACAGAATAGATCCTCTCAGAAGCTCTGATAAGGCACATGGAATCTATGCTAAGGACAGGGAGGTGATTCAAGAAAGACTGCATAGCTTCATCAAGGGCAAGTCCTGCCTGACCAACCTAGTGGCCTTCTATGATGGAGTGACTACGTCAGTGGACAAGGGAAGAGCTGTGGATGTCATCTATATAGACTTCTGTAAAGCCTTTGACTTGGTCCTCCACAAAATCCTTCTCCCTAAACTGGAAAGATATGAATTTTATGGGTGGAATATTCCATGCATAATAAACTGGTACTTGGCTATATCCAGAGGATAGTGGTCAATGGCTCAATGTCCAGATAGAGATCAGTGACAAGTGGCATCCCTTTGTGGTTTGTACTGAGACCAGTGCTGGTTGGTATCTTCATCAATGATGTAGACAGTGGGATTGAGTGCACCTCAGTAAGTTTGCAGGTGATACCAAGCTGAGTGGTCCATCTGACATGCCTGAGGGACAGAAAGTCATCTAGAGGGACCTGGCCAAGCTTGAGAAATGGACCTGTGTGAACCTCATGAGGTTCAACAAGACCAAATGCAAGGTCCTGCACCTGAGTTGGGAAATCCATGGTATCAATACAGGCTGGGGGATGAAGAGATCAAGAGTAGTCCTGCAAAGAAGGACTTGGGGGTGTTGGTTGATGAGAAGCTGGATGTGAGCCAACAGTCTGCTCTTGCAGCCCAGAAGGCTAACTGTGTCCTAGTCTGTATCAAAAGAAGCATGGTTCAGAGAGGTGATTTTGCCAATCTCCTTTTTTGCTTTACATTATAAGCTGTTTGGTGACTATAGAATGTTTCAGGCAGTGGAGTGTATCCAAAGCACTCTGACCTATACTAGGTTTTCTTCATAATTCCCCACGCCTGAAAAATTCCCATTAATGCATTTAGAGCATGTAGCTTAATGTTGAGGTGCTTTGCTTTTGGTTTCTAGACAAGGGGATGTTTAATTTTAGTTTACACTCTCTGTGTTAGAGATACAAGGAATACTGGCAGCATGTTCTACCACAAGCCTTCCTGGCAAGAATGTTGTGTGGAGAGCTGCAGCACTACCTGTTAAGTAGCTTGAATGTCTTTCTCTTTTGGCATGAACCATTTTTCTTCTCTTCATTAAGGAGTAGTGCTGTGGTACATTGCAAAATGTTTACCATTACAGTGCTAGTTTTGCATTGCATTGATCAGGAAGGATTTTCTGCGGCAAGGTCTTGGATTTTTCTTTCAAGAAATCTGTGAGGATACTCTAATTTGACAGGAGAGTACTTGATAATGTTAACAATGTATAGGAAGTTAAAGAAGTTATACCTGCTTGTGGCTTCATTATTGTAGATCTGATTTCAATTTGAATGGAGATGTTGTGAGTAAGTAGAAGGAGAAGAAAAAAAAGGAGCTTCATAAACTAGTGTTATAGACCCTTCCTGGTTTGTCTGCTCATCCTCACAAACCAGTATGATAGGTATGGTAAAGTCTAGGACCAAATCTTAATCCTAGCACCATTATCTGAGGCCTAAATTTAGCCTTTGAATCCTCCTTTTTTAGCCCACCCATAAACAGAGAAGCTGTTGCCAGCAGACATAAGGCAGAGCAACATTCTTGGGTTGAACTGGAAAAGCAATCATTTCCTGGCAGAGAACACACTTGGTCAAGTTATAAAGTGGTTTCACTTGAACAGAGACCATGCTATCAACTTTTATTAGGGTACTGTTTATCTTGGGCCTTGTGGGAGTAAAGAGAAATGGAAATTTTAGGTGAACCCTTGTGCTGCATCAAAAAGTTTCTGCCTTTATGAAATATAGGACTAGGCAGGAATGTTTTATTTAATTTTGAAATCACTTTCTTTCAATTCAGAAATTGCCTCTTGTCAAAACAATGTGTTAAAAGAGTAGAAAAAAGGAAGAGTAATTCCATTTCAGAAGCCCACTGCTGCTTTGGTAGATGGGCTTAAGAATTACATGATGCATGTATCTGACAGGTATCTGCGTGCTTCTATAAAGAAAAAGAACCTGTATACGGCTTATACTGCCACACTAAAATCTATGCTCTATGTGCTCTAGAGTAGTCATTTTATGTTGCTGTGGCCTAGATGAGAAAAAAAGGTGGTCTTTGAGATTGACAGCATCTAACTCTTCAGTCTCTTCACTCCCATGCTCAAAAATTGTCACACTCTGCCAAGGATTTTAATCTTCATGTGTGTCTTCACTGCAGTTAGGTCTGCAACAGGAGTGGCAGAATCAGCTAATAAACTCATCTGACTGAGCTGTGATGTTTCAGAGCAGTGTTTAGATGTCTCCAGATAACACTCTGCAGAGCTGCAGTGCTGTAAGCACCAAGCAGAGCCACCCAAGCTGGTCTTACACTGAATTAGCCCACATTCAGCCCATGTTTAGATTTGATGTTGCTGTTAAGCTGATGTAATGTTGTTGCTGCTAAAAGGGGCAATCACATTCTCCTCTGTCCCCAGCTGTTTTCCTCTGGTGCTGTTTTTGGACCAGCATTTTTTTCCAGAGTCTTATGTGAAACTTAGACAAAGTAGGACCCTGTGGCTGGGGTGACATGCCTGTCACCTTCTTGATCAGGCAAGACCCATCTGGGGTATACTCTGCTTGGGACAGTCTACATCTGTAAGATGAAGTGTGAAGCCTATTGCTGGCTCCTTATTTCCTCCTCATTCTGGCATTAATCACTATGTCTCTTGGTGGTCATATTCTGTACTGTCTCAGGGACTCCTTTTTCACAGCCAATAAGTTGTAACAGGGATCAGCTGGAAGGGAAAGAGTGGAAGTCCAAATTCTTTATGAGCTGTTGAACTCAAGGGGAAAAAAAGCAGGTTTCCTAGGCCTATAAGGAACCTCCTGCATCACTCAGCATTTTTCTGCTGTTGAAGGCACTGTGCCATATAGCCTTTCTTAAACTTATCGAAGTCTGTATGAAAAACAGCTAATGTATTCTTGCCTCTGCTACTCCCATTGGAAAGGTTGTTCCAGGATTTGATCTCTTTAACAGGTAGCAATCTTTACTTTTGAATATAAGTTTTTCCAGTGCTTGTTTATATCTATATATTTTTGTGCAAGTATTTTTTATCCCAGGCTTACATTCCTTCAACTTTGCATGGAGAGCAGACATGAATTCTCTTTGATTTAATTATGCTATAGGAAACAAACAAATCTTGTTTCCACATATTCTGTTAAGTGCTGTCTCTCAATTCCTTTTTCTACATTTCTTCTGTTTTCTGTTTAATTCTTTAACGTACGTGATATGAATTCAATGTCCTATGTAATGTATACAACTGCGTTAGTGGTTTTGCAGTGTTGCCATGTCTGACCTGGTATGTTTAAGGATTATATTTTCCTGTTTCAGGTTTGTATTTTAGTAGTACATTCAGACCCACCTTCACCTCAATGAAATGATGAGCTCCCAGTATACTACAAAATTTTATCTTAGTCCCTAACTCCATAATCTAATGATTTTGGTATTGATTCATTCCATTTTTCTGATCTAGACCTCAAGGTCATGACATCACTGTGCATTGTGATTATGTGATTTCAGCATCAAACCTCTCATAACTGTGCCAGCATTATCACTAAAAATATTAAGCCAGATTAATCCAAGCACCAGTCTGTGCTGGACATCCCTAATGATATCTTGCTAAAACTAATTTTGTCTACTTGTTGCTATCTCATTTTTGGCTTGATCTTGTAGTACCTCATCATTCCTCTGACATTGTACATAAATTTCTATATATCAGATGCTTTACTTAAGCTAAGCTAGAAGATAACTGTCTTTATAATGAATTCTGTTATTAGAGAATGATATTGGGTAAAACTGATAGGATTATTATGAACATTATGTGGGGTTTTGTGGGTGGTTTTTTTTTGGTATGGTTTTTTGTTTGTTTGCAATTTATCTGCGTATTAATTTTTCTTTCCTTAAAAATCTGTTCAGAAGCCTTGTCCATTATTCAGTTCCTGGCCTGGAAATGCCTGGATCATGTTTTGTTTGCTTTTGATGGTTTACACTCGAAATCCCAACTGTATTAAGGCACAGTCCTGTCAATTACTTCTTTGCTTACCTGATTGCTTTTCTCATTCACATTAGGACTTTTCCCCTGCTTTCCATCTTCTGCCGACAGGTTTTTTATTTACCTATTGCTGTGCTATCATCTGCCTGGTTTACCCACTCTTTTGTATTAGGTATAGAAAGTACAGATGTATCTCAACCTCTTCCACATTGCTCAGTGTAAAACTCTTCTTGTCAGTCACCTCAGTCTTACTGAGAGAAGACTGCTTCCTCAGATTTTTCAAGTGGAGCGGAGCCTCTTGTTCTGCTTATCTTTACATTGCACCAACCTTTTCATGTCTGACTTCCTATAAATGCAATGATAAATCCAAATCATGGAAGAAATGCGACTTCCTTCCTATACTATCCAAGTTTGTGTAGCAAGGGTAATTGCAAAACCTCTCTGTCATTCCTCCTATTCTCAAAAGGAAGGGGGGAAGTACTTAGCGCCAAAATAAATTAAATCATAGTAAGGGCTTTGTTGCACTGTGAGACTGTCTTTGTTTTATTCTTTTGAGATAGTGCTTTGATAACTCTGTCTGCTATTGAATTGCTGTTTTCCTCCCCTGCCTGTCCTTTAGAGAAAAGAAGGAAAGTGCCTAGAGTGTAGGTAAATTCCAAAACGACAAAGTGAATTTTCTGTTACTGTATTAAGGAAAATATTGTCCTAGAGGAGACAGAAGTGTGATGCACAGGTAAGGAGCCTGTACAGTGAGATCTTCAAGGTTTTCTTAAAAGTATTGTCAGAACATGGAACAAGAAGCAAAAAGAAAGTGGCGAAGCTACCTCTGCAGGACCAGCAGTCTTTTTATTCAGAATTGTCAGCAGTAATATATACCATACCTTTACTGGATGGTTAATCTACACAGCATCAGGTTCATAGTGTTTGCCTTCCATAGAATACAGAAAAGGTTTTGCAACAAGCACAGGCATAATTTTATGATAGGGTCTACTTTGTAGTGAATAATCACAAGGTTCTTTCCATAATGTTCTTTCATTTTTGGGGGAGTGAGCATGTATTTCATGACTTTATTATCTGGAGGGTAAGGTATTGCTATGTGCTGTGCTTGGATCAAAATGGAAAGCTGTTTAAATTGGTGGAAAATGTAGTTCTTTAGTTCATGGACTTCTAGTCGATCTTTCATATGTATTTCATCAAGTTGATAATCCTTTTTTTTCTACAGGCTGACAGTTCATGTTGTGTTGTCATTTATCTTCGAATATTTATTTTATCTTGGATATCACTGGATTGGATGTCTAACTAAAGCAAGGCTTTTGATCCTGCTGCAAGATTTAAAAGCAGTATTTGTTCAAATTTACTTTTAATTGCCTACTTTGGAGTTTCTTAACATTGTCTTCCTGAGTGGTATGTACTTTCAAAGGTCCTGTTAAGGAACGTATAATAAAGTTCCCTGAATCACAGTGGAATTTTGGTACTGTTCTCATCTTCTGCAGAAGATGAAATGAGGTGTCACAGCAGTGGAATTATTACTTTCCACTTTCTATTAATATTTGTGACTTATGGTAGCAAAAAGTGAAAATCAGTCACTACAGTATGAGGATTTGAACTGGAGAGAGGAAATTGTCACTGTCTGAGTGAAAGAATGCTCATCAATAAAATGAGCACCTGGAGCAGGCAGTGTCAACTGGGTAGCTGCCTTCCCACTGGAAGAGGGCATGAGGTAGAGAGGATAATGGCAAATGATCATACACCAAAGGAGAACTTATGGAAGTGACTTTTCCTTCTGACAGTAAATTTGCATTTTCCATTTCTTCAGGTTACATTTTTAATGTTCAGTGATGAAAGAGAAAGGAAGAGATGTAGGTTCTCAGCCCTTTCTCAGCCCAGGTTCTGTTTTATTAACAAAAAGTTGATAAACCCAGTGTGATTAATTATAGTTTTGTTTTTTTGTAACTGGGAAAGTTAATGTCTCAGTTTTGCTGTATCGAACTTCATCCATAGACACCTGAATCCTAAGAAATATTAATATATACCTCTTCTAATTAATCTGTGGGAAATACTTTTTTTGCCCCCAAGTTTTTGTGATATTTTTGTTTTGTTTTGTTTGTTTGGTTGTTGTTGTTGTTTGTTTTGTTTTATTTTGAAGATCATAGTTATTGAAAGAAGAGATTTTAAATGATGAACTTCTTTTCTAAAGGCTGGGATGTTTCTAAGCCACTTTATCAGTGATCCTGCTGGCACGAACGTAGCTGAAGTGACAGAACTGTTCTGTGAAGAGGAAAGGTAGAAATCCTCACCAGTAACTTCACCAGTGATGAAAATATACTGCCTATTTTACTTGGAATACAGAATAAAAATAGACCCTTTCACCTGTTTTCACCTGCATCTCACACCAGTAAGTGCTTTTTTGCACTTCATCACAGCACAGGGCTCTCTGGACAAGTGATGAAGTGCATTTCCAGGCACTGCCTGGCAAGATGGTCTTCACAGGAAGACCGTATAGTTTCATGGTCATATCCTTATCTGGTGGTGCTATTCTGCACTGCAGCTGTTGCTTTCTGCTGCTTGTTCCAATCTCCAGAGATCTCATCAATCAACTGGTATAACAGGGTGTGCATCTGTGTAGTGACCCAGATTGGAAGACTGATTTGCCTTAAAAATTAACTTTTCTTTTTCTCTTTTGCTGGATTATTTTTAGACTGGTTAGTTGCTTCATCCAAGTCACAGCATGGCTGGATGAGCAGGTATACTGCTACTGTAGACATTCTGAGAAAAAGGGGTCAGAACAAGGGAGGTAAATACTGTTTAAGACAGTAAGGCTTCTGAAGGAAAGGTCTCTGTGCTTGAGAAGGGCTAGGCTGGCGAACAGACTGCACAGAAGCAGTTTTGTGTAAAAAATTTTTTTCTATTAAGTGGGAAAATTCTTTGCTAGGATGTTCTGCATATGAATTTTCCATTAATAGAGAGATGTTAATGAATTGAAAGGAGCTCAAATAAAAGTAACAAAAGTAATCAGACCCTGTATATATGTGTACAAACGCATGAACGCGATTAGCTAAATGTAAGCATTTTGAGGAAGTGATGAAGGTGTGTGGTAAGATAATGAAGAAGAACAGTAGGCTTAAGCAACTTTGGTTGCTGATGTTTTTTTGTGGTTTTGTGGGGTTTTTGCATTGTTTTTGGGTTTGTTTTTTTTTGGGGTGTGTGTGTGTATTTTTATGTTTGTTTTGTTTTGTTTGGTTGGTTTTTAATGGTTTGGGGGTTTTTTCACTGTCAATGTAATGCATGTTACCATCAGAAGGTTTCTCTCACTGTTCAGGAATAGTTTCTCAAGGGAGGTTCCTTTTCTTGGAACTCATAAAACTGAGCTGGATAACTACTAGAAAACATACTATATGCAGTAATTCTCCATTGGCAGCGAGATGAATGACTGATCTGTTACTGATTTACATCTCTAAGCAACTTTGGAGTGTAGGTGGCAAATGCTCTTGAAGACCACAACTGAATTCTGGATGGGAAATAAAAACTGAATGTGGAGTATGCTGTGCAATCATATTATTGCCCATGCCTACTACTTTTTATCTGCTTCCTTGTTCTTTCAAACTTCTTTTTTGCACAAGGGGAAGTTTAGGTTGGTTATTAGGAAAAATATCCTCACTGAGGGGCTTCTAAAGCAGTGGAACAGGCTGCCCAGAGAAGTGGCTGAGTCACCATCTCTGGAAGTATTTAAAAGACACACAGATGTGGTGCTGAGGGACACACTTTAGTGGTGGACTTGGAAGTTCTGGGCTAAATGCTTGGACTTGATGAGCTTAAATGATTCTGTGATTCATTTTGCAAGCATTCCTTCACTATAGTCAACTGTGAATGAGATACTGTGCTGAATTCTTGTGAGGCCTGAAGCTTGTAAACTCTGGAAAGCAACTGATATTGTAGGTCAGTGTGTTTTAACTATGGTAAGCTACACTATCCACTTATGAAGAGAATCTTGTGTTCCCTTGAAACAGAGGTGTTGATGATTAGAAAATTTGGAGACCAGAATTTTCAACTAGTTTCCTGGACAATGGTGAAATGATTTGTAGCCTTTCTGTTGTTCGTAATAGGGTGGACACAGGAAAGTAAAATCCTGTACTGACCTAGCAATACAGATTTTCACCTTTCTGTGGGGTATAGATACTTGTCAGTCTTGGTACTCTAGGACTGATATACTTTGATCTTTTCAAGCATTGTGCATGAAGATCTAATTTTGTTTTTCTCTTGGTTTTCATTTCCAACAATAAATGCTGTTAAAAGGTACAATTCCACTTAATGTCCTTGTGGCTCTATTCAGGACTGTTCATATGTATTTAGTAGTACAAATACTGAAGCCAAACATGAAAGGTGAATCTGAATGAAATTTCACCTATAATTTGGGCTTGTGCCTAAATACTGGTTCTGATTGTGTATGGCTTTAATTATGCTGGATTCCTAGAAGCTGCTATCAGACTATTTCATTCCCAAATAGTAAACCTATCATGAAATCAAATTACCTTGTAAGGTTACATCTGTATTTGACTCAGTAGTGGAAAAATTAGATTACATTTGGGTTTTGGACCAAACTCCTATTTCCTTCCAGGCACTGAAGAAGACTACATGTTAGGCTTGCTTTTTAATCCATCTGTACTAAATATATAATATGGATACATGGTTAGAATGTAATTGGTTATGGTTTATGTGTAGCTATGAAATCTGAGAATCATCTAATAATTTTCTCTTTAAACAGACTTTTTAAAGTACCAATGTGGTATGCTGCCTTCCCTGAAGACTGCATAATTTTAGATCCCTCACTTTCATCCAGCCTATTTCTCATCCTTCTTGTGTATTATCTAACCCTGACATTTACTTAATTTAAAGCCTAACTGATAAGCATAAGTTTCATTTAGTCATGTGAATCATCCTACTAATTCTAACTCAATGTAACAGTCCTATGTAGAGTCAACTCTTTTGACTGTATTCATTCTCTCCTGATCTTCTTTAAAATTAATATGTATTGATGGTGCTGTACAAGAACAATCTATTTTATCCTCTTTATGATTACGTGTTGCTGGTCTAGCTTTTATGTAGCAAGATGAAAGCTGAAATGTATTTGATTTATCTTGACTTTGATAACCCCACCAGCACTGGTTTTCCTAGTCTGGTATATTCTAATTTCCCTCAAATTTGCATAACAAATAAAAATGGCAGTTTTATTGTGTGTTTAAATTTTTCTTATAACAAGAAAACTGCATGACTAAACTGCTGGTACTATTGACTATGGATTGGATGCTTAGTATTGACTCAGTTGCTTTTCCCTATAATGCAGTGAACAGGCAGATAGTAACAATAGGATGACTTGGACAAGATAGAGTGGCTTATGTTAGTTAGCAGTAGAAGTCAGGTTTATTCCTGTTCTCTTTGGGTGCTCTCAGACATTGTGGGACAGTACTACAAGGATATCAAAGTCACTTGGTCAGTTTGGATTGCAGAACCCACATTTTATGCTACAGCTTCAGTGCTTACTTTAAATTCATGAGCCACATAAACCATAAAGGGTAGCTGGTTAGTAAATTAGTAAGCCCATAAGACCTTTCCCTTAGACCCTGGAACTTTACTCTGCATTTTTTTGTATCCAAGGATTTTAAAACAAGCACTACAGTTTTAATTTCACCAAGCAATAGAGACAGCCTACTGAAATGTAAGCATTGTGTATGAAGTCACTGAATCATGTTATATTTCTTGTTTCAGTGCTAGTCTTGAATCCAGAATATTCTCTAGTGTTGTAATGGCATATTGTGAATAGTCCTCAGTGCTGTATCTGGTTGAGGTTATTTGCTATGTATGATTATTCCACTATGGTTTATAGAACAAACTACTTGTAATTATGAGATATAGGTAGCTAGGTTGATACTGAAGTTATCATCTGATGTAAAAGAACAAACAGAAACACAGTGGTTTGATGTATGTGTTGGTATGTCACACCATGTGTTCCTGAAGGCTGTGATGGATTACTCCAGTAAGATGTAGGTTGCATTTCTATCACACACAAATGAATCTATTTCTTCAGATGCAACTGATAGTGCATTACCTGGGCAAATATTTACAGATTTTGGAAGGGAATACTTAACTAACTTAATTTCTTAAATAAAAAATTAACACAGTGAAATTTCACATCAGTGGAATCCTTCCCCCCTATTCAGTGCACTCTAAACAGTATAGCAGCTGAAAAGAGATTTCTGAAAACTTCTGTTCTTTGCAAGGCTTCTGTTACTTGCCATAGGTTGCTAAAAGCTACACAGTTGCATTCTGCATACCTCTAGATCTAAAGGACATCCATTTTTGCAAGGGAAGACAGATAAACTTTTCCATTTAAGGTGTTTTTTGATATATATTTACAGAAGCCTACTGTTTGGCTCTGTTGTTATTAAACATGCTAAGATTGAGTACTGGTTGTGCAGTGGGGAAAAAAAACCGAAAACCACGTCTGGAAAACAGCCTTCAATAACCTTTGCTGCCAGAATAGCCCACTAACTAATTGCAAACACATGGGAATATTTATAAAGAGAAGGGCATGGGCTCAAAAAGCAACTGATCTCCTGCCTTGGTTCAGCATATATGAATGACAGCCCTTAGTAACCCTGTTCCTTATCAAAGCAGGTCTGCTTCATCAAGCTGTGACAAAGTACAGCTGCTCTGCAGGCATTGAGCACCCCAAAATATTTCAATGGAAATAACTTATGCTAAGGGGAACAATTTTTTTAAAAAATAGTTACCTTACTAAGCATTAAAAAGGACAGATTTACTTTTAGTTTCTATCACCTGTCAGTGCATGGCTTGTTTATGTAAACTTGAGGAGAATTTGAAAATATTCTAGTTTTCTGTTACCTTTCCAGTGTTACCTGGTGCTTAGCAAGAATAAGTAATGGCTGTATTATGAATGTTGGCCTCTGCACAGCAGGGCCCTGACATCATAGCCTTAAGGCATTGAACACACAGTTCCAGTTCATTTTCTTTTCCCCTGTGAACCATTCTCCTCCAGGAAGGTCATGTTTAGTATAAGCAGAATATGGAAAGAAGAAGAAAAAGAAGAAAATATTGTCAAGCTTCTAGTTATTTTCATGTAAATAATAGTTTATTCACTGGGGGGGGAGGGGGAGGGAGGAGGGGTATTGTTTTTTTGTTTTAGGGGCTTTTAATAAAGATTGATGAGTACGATAATAATTACAGTTCCTTTGTAACATCACTGTTGAAAAGTGAATGCAACTTCCATTTTTAGTGATGTTCAGTACCTTCTGAGGACTATTTTATATACCACAGATTATTAACAATGATTTTTTGTTTAACCAAGTGCCCAGTATTTGGGGTGCTGTCATAAGCCTTTTTGTGTCTACAGAACTACTTCTGAAATCTCAGAAGAACTGAAGATTTTGAAACAACTTCTAATGCTATTTGGCATTTGTTCAGCTACCTCTGTCATCACCAGAATGTACAAAGATACATTCACATGCTTAATACCAAGACTGGTTTTGAGAGAGAGACTCAAGCTGTTGTTTTAGAGAGGGCCATTTTGTTTTATCTCTGCTGAAAAATCTAGACTAATTGGGCTATGACTAAATTTCCTTACTGTTAAAAGGCACGTAGTATGTCTTGTGTTTTGCTGAAGATGTGAGTGTATGCTTTCAGTCAGAAATGTGAGTGTTCTATGAATCAGCTTGTGTTTTGCTTCTTCATTCTCGCTGTTACTTTTCATCATGTGTGTGATGCACATGACTCAATGTACACCACATTTCCTGCAGGTCTGGGCTACTGAAAGAAAAGTGCCATGTAAAAGCTTGAAAAGAAGACACACAACTGTCTCTTTAGTGCTTACAATAGCTCCCAGCAGTTCTGGCTTTGTACTGTTGGATTTCCTAAGAGCGGGACATTTAAGATTCCCTGTTGGGTGTATGGACCAAGTTCAGTCATGACTTCAGGCTTGATACTTCTACTATAATCAAATGGCATATGTTTGCATAGTATGCTCTGAATTATTGCTTGTTTCAAAAGCTCTGTAAAGTACATCATTTTAAAGCATATAAATATCTGAAATTGAGAACTTTATTTATTCACTATATATCTGATCTGTGTTTTGTACTTATTTTTCTTGTTGTTTTTGAAGTAGCACTACAGTATCAGGAACTATAGTGTCCCATGTATTTCAAAGTCAGTAGTGGTTATTTTATTATATTATTAACTATTATTATTATTAATGAATAATAATATTTATTACTGACTTCAGTGCCTTTCTTTCTGATAAAATTGTACATTAAAAGAATGATGGAAGTTGTTGTATCATAACAGACCTTCAGAGCTTTTATTGGTGTACTTAACTATGTAGCCTTCAAAAAGACACAGTTTACTCTCAGCTTACTGAGAATCTGATACAGTTTATTTCTGTTTATTTTGACTTTTGCTAGTGGTTATACAGTGACTAAAGAAATCAGGCATATAGCAAAAATTGAGATATAAATGATCTTTACTCTCTGAGCTTGCAAAAAGAGACAAAATGCTGTATTTGTTGTTGGGAAAACTGAATTCCTCAACACACAGTAAAACCGTTTAAAGCATATGAAAGTGTAATTTCTGAATAAGATGAAATAACAAACCATAATTTTTGTTTCATTAAAATCTGTCTAAAAAAGATTGCATTACACATCGTAAAAAAGAAATTCTAATTTGTCCTCCGGGATGGTTATCTTTCCCATGTTAGTATCATAAAGTGATGTGCTATTTTTCTCCTCTTCATATAAGCGGTGTCTTCATCAGGAATACCCACCTGTGTGAGGATCCTCACAAATACTGAATGGGAATCATCTAATGCCATTTTAATTTTTGGTTGCTTTGGACATCTAAGATTGTCTTTTTCTTCACAATATTTTACTGGTTTAGCTGGGTTTTTTTCCACATTGCAGTCCAGTTGACTATTATTGATGGTTTACTGAAGGTTGTTTCTACAGTGAGCGCTGTCAACATGCACATAAATATGGGTCCCTACCCACCAAGAATTTTTGATCACATCATCCATTATTTATCAGTATTCTGTTGTTGTTTTCATTTTTTATGCCTGTTAAAACTGGATTATGTTTCCCGAGGTCAATTTTACTTAAGTGTAAGAGGTATGAAGTTGGAGGAGAGAAAGCAGAGGGGGAAAAGTGCTGTCAATGTGTAATGAACATATGTGTGAATATAAAATGATCAGAAATAGATTAGTCTGGACTTTTAGAAACAATACCAACTTTCATATTCTTTGTGAAATTTACTTTTATTTTTCCTTCTAACTTTTTTTAGTTCATACAGTTCAACAGATGTATAACTATTGCAACAGATAAGGAATCTACACTTTCTTATAGAAATGTCCTCTGATCTGTACTGTCATTTTGCAAGTAACAACTTTTTTTAACATTTTAAACATATTTGGGGTTTTAAAAAATATTTTTAACACATTATGATTCCTTAAAATATTTTCTAACTATTCAGGAGTGAAAGACATATTTTATTTGGGAGTCCACATTCCTGAATCATTTTTGTTTCCATTCAAGACTTCACATAAAGGAAGAGTAAGGTATATCAGAAATCTGTGTAGTCATAAAACCGGAACTTTCTTTGAAAACATGACTGACTTTAAGTTATTCATTAAGAGAAACACATCCAAGTGCAGTTTTAGAAAATATTTTTTAAAATATGATATTATTCTATACAGTTAAGCAGTATTTTAATGTCAGAGTCAACAGCTATAATATTATTGCTTGATAGTTTTTGGCAAATTAAAAAAAAACAACCCGACAAAAATACCCAAAACAACCCTACAACACATTCCAGAAGAAATGCATCCTAGTTTTCCTAATTATTGAGTAAAATAAAAGTTAAAGATATGTAAAACTAACTTACTATTGTGGCACACACCTGAACAGTTAAGAAGAATTCATTGTAAAAGGAGAAATTCATATGCATTTTTATTGACATTATTTGAAAAAAATCAGACTTCAAGTATGAGTGGGAAAATTATGTTTTTTAAAAAAAGTTTTTCAAAGACTGGATTCATTTAGTTTGGCAAAAGCTACAAAATAAATATGTATTTTAAAAAGGAAAGACGTAAGTGATCACAGCTTTTGGCTCTTAGGGAGAAGGAAATGCCTTTAAAAATTCCATATTGCACTAAAGTTCATTCTCTGCCTCCCCCCTCTTTCTAGCCCCTATTTAATGCTGTGTGGAACATCTGTTTAAGAAAAGTAAGTCTAGAAACAAATTTGTTAACCCTTCAGATGGTATAGGTCGAGGTTTATTGTGAGATGGTTGTTTTCTTGGGAGACTAGTGTGTTTTGGGCAACTTTTACTACTTTTACTTTTTTCTGCCTTTCTCTCACCATCTTTATTTATTATTTATTTTTATTTAATATGGGAAATGAGAAGTGAGAGAAGAAAAGAATACATTGCAGGGTTTATCACTGCTTGAGAGAAAACAGAGCAAAACAAAGGTAGTGAGAAATAGGTGCAGTAGATATCTATCCTCTCCCTTACTGTCTTCATTTTGGGTATAAAGGTCTGAAAGACATTTTCTGTATCTCCAAGTGAAGTTTTGTGAAGAGGTGCCTTGTGCCTGCATTACAAACATGTTCTGGATTTCAGTAGTTGCATAAGGGCAGACACTTAACTGGGAACTGAAAAATGAGGCTGCAACTTTGTATATGGACATATTTTAAGCAAAGGATATCTAGGGGATAAGCCTGAGGCATCCCTGTAACCTGCCATCTGGGAATTCACAAATAAGAAGGGTGTTTTTCTGTCTCTAATTCTGTCTTCCTAAGTGTCTTCCCAGCCCTTGAACAATTATTTCCAGTTACTCGATGGTCTTTAATCACAGCTCTTTGTCCAAGAGCTGGCTACAGTATCTCTTGTTTCTGATGCCTGGGACCTGGCTACCTTTTGCCAGTAGTCCGTAATATGGCTCCTACTGCTGCTAAGAAGGAGGTAAGCCTGAGCTGGCCATGGCCTCACCTGGTTCATCCACAAGGATTTATTTTTCATCCCTATGAATGCTGGCAACTGAATGTTGCACTTCTGTCCACTGCAGGAACTGAGTTCCTCTCATCAATTATCCCCATCTGAATGCAGGGGAACAGTAGGTGTCTCTTGGATGACTGGGTCACTGGTAGCTGAGCTAAAAACTTCTCTTCCCTAGAAAGGTTCTCCTAAAGCACTGTTTCTTTATTCTCTTGACTTAGCTCAAGTGGTCACCTATTTGCTGTGTAGTGCCCTAAGTTTTGTTTGTTTCAAGTAATTCTGTTAACAAGGTTAGGCAAGAGAAACAAAAGTCCTCATTATGAAGATACATGCTTCCCATTGATTTTCCTTTAACTCATGGTCCCTTTTCCATGAAAGTCTACAACTATTGTTGATGGGCACTGACTGGAAAATTTAATTAAAGTACTGTTTCTGAGACATAACTAATGAGGTAAGGAGAAAGAGCTGGATTAGCGGCATGACAAGACTTGTCTTTCCTCATGTGACTCTAGGGACCTGCCTTTGGCTTCTGAAGAACGTTTCTAATGTATATTTGAGAGGGGTTCTCTGGAAATGTTTGCTTAGGAACTTGAGAGTTAACTGATCTGTTTGCCTTCAGCTCACAGAAGCAGTGTAGTGCAAGATTTATAATGTTTTGTTAGTTCTTTAGAAAACAGATGAGCAAAAATTTGCTGAAAACTCTCAAAAATATAACATAACAGAATAAACATTTAATAATGATGTTCTTATTTACCTAGATTGGTACTTTTAAGGATGTATTTGTCTATTAAGCGATAAGATCTTTTCAAAAGACCTCTAAAAAATCTGAAATTATTGAATATCAGTGAAAACACATTTTAACCACCAAGAATTTTGTCACTGTTGATTGAGATTTCCTGAGGTGATAACTGTTAAAGGTTACACAAATTGTAACTAACAGATAGCTATGCTAAAGAGAGAGAGTTCAATAATTTGGACAAAGCTTTGTTCAAATTATAGAAATATAAATCAAAAGTATAAATGTGAGACTAGTGGCACTGCTGACTATAAAAGCTCTAAGAAACTTGGTGCACCAAGTCTGAAACTATAAATACATATTACACAGCATAATTAGATCCTCCAGTCCTCATCTACAAATGCAGGAACAGAGGCAGTGTATGAGTTCTTAACTTGTACTATCTAACCTACTTCTCTCCAGTGTATCTCAGACATAGGCAGTATAAAATTGGTATTTGTTTTAGAAAAATATTTCACAGTAGGTTTATTACACTTAGGCACTAGGAACTGAAGTTGTACCCTTAGTAAATAATCTCTTTTGTAAGATTTTGAACTAAGTCTTTAAAGGTTTTGCTTTGCTTTTGTAACTGTTGCATTACATAAGCACATATTATATATATAAATACATATATATATATATATATAACTTTACAATTCGAAATAAAGGCCTTATGGTAAGAATCCTATATAGTCAGTGCTCAGCAGCTGTGAAAAAAAATATTCCCTGAAAGAGTTTAGGGGTGCTGACTTCTTTTGAAAATCCAGCCCTTAGCTTTTGCAGTATTTACCAAGTGTCTAGTTTGCATTTTTATCTCCTAAAATTATTCTTTTTTATATAGAGGAAGAGAAGATACTTCTGTTGAACCAGATACTTGGAAATACATATTAAATATGTTGAACTGAGGGTATTTAAAATAAATTCTATTAAGGTCTTCTGGATTGCAATTTCTGCTTGAATAACATAAGAAGATAGATACTGATAGATAGCACTTAAACTTCTGAATCATGAATTTACTGTTTTGTTACTTATTGACGCTTCTTTGCCATTCCTTTTTTTCCCCAGAACTGTCCCTGCTTGGTCAATACAATTGTAATTACATTGTAACTACCTCATAATTACAATGCTGCAGGGTTTATGTGCTTGGTAGTTACATGACTGCAAAAACATTGGGAAGTGAACTGTGATGGTTCACTGACTGACATAAGTTGTGGACACTGCCAACAGAGGTCAATTTAAGCCATGTGTAGTGATAACTGTGAAAGAAAGTAACACATTTTTTAAAAAGATGATATGATTAAATACATGAATTGGCAGAACATGTCACAGTATTTTACTTCAACTCAAGAGTGGCCTGCTTTGTTTTGTCTGTGGATGATGGAAGAATGCTTATTGCCTCAAATGCAGGCCACATAACCACTTTAGCTGCTCTATCTGAGCTATGTACATTCTGGGATCAAGCCAATATTGCTATCTTATGTTCCAAGTACAAGTTCTAGCACTGATCCATTGCCTGACCTAGTGGAGGTTAATGCCTGATGTCTGCAAAATGCCTGATGCTAGGAGCAGTTAGAGCAGCTTTGAGTGTGTGCTTGAGCTTCATGGTGGTTCTGGGAGGAAATGGCTTGGAAAGCTGAAACATTTCACAAAAGAATGAATGTTTACTACTGTTGTACTACATTAATCTTTAATATGGTTTTTCTGTGTCCCTACTTTCTTCTTTTGCTGATCCTGTGAACAAGTAGCTGGAGAATAGGGGTGACAGCCCACTTACAGCCAGAATGTCTATGGGGCCACCCATACCTGAGTAGGTCATGGGAATAAAGATCTTTATAGCAGTAGAGATTTAGCCATTTTGGAGCATTTTTACTGCCTAAACTGGTATCAGAGCTCAGGTGATTTAAGAGTTGTATCAGCGTAGCTAAAGTGGATCAGCATCACACCTTTCAGGTAACTCATTCTTGTCTGTGAGCAGATTAAGTTATATGAGATAAGTTGCATTCCTTTCTCTAACAAATAAGAGTGTTGTTAATACTTATGCATATACGAGTGTCATAAGTGATTATATATAGTATATGTGTATGGTTCAACATTATATCCATATGGTATATCTGCAGTAAAAACCCCAGTGTTTATTCTTCTGAATTACCAAGTAGTTGTCTGAATGGATTTTCTTTGTTTGAATAACAATAACTTTATCTTAAAAAGATATCGAAGATGTTCAGGATAACTGGTGAGGTTCTAAATAATTTGAACTAAAAAATACAAAATACTATTTGCAGTGCTAAAATCAAAATTGTGAAGAAAATCTCTTGATAAGTATATTGCAATAAACAGTACAACTGTAAAATGTGTTTTAATTTTATGCCAAACAATATTAACAAGGAAACCAGTCTTGGGAAAGAAAAGCTTGATTAAATTGGCATAGTAATGGGGTAAAAACATAGTACTATGGGTTTGCTCCAGAATATCTAATTTGTATGATAGCCTGCCATTTCTATGCTTAAACAATTTATATTTTGCTTGAGTGATGGAACTGCCTGGTTAAAATACAGGCGTTCAGACTAGGATAAAGAATGTATTAAATTAACTGAGCCAGTTGTACAAGTTTTTAGGTAATTACAAAGCTGTCTGACATAATTCTGCTTCTGGTGGTAAATGCCATTGTAGTAGCTTGCTAGGTCTTCAAATGGAAAAAAAAAAAAATCACATCCGTTTTTTCTTTAGTTTGCACTAAGTTGTCTCAAGTGACAAACAATTATTTGTTTCAACTTCTGCTCATTTCTCTCTGACAGGAAACCGCAGATAAATTTGTAACATCAAATGACTTAGTTGAAAGCAACTTGAGGAAGTATTATCACTGTACAATCAAAGTAATTATGAAGGTGTTGCTATATATCAAAGATCCTGAGACTTTAAAGCAGTGGCAGTCTGTGGCCTCAGATGGGATAGTACCTTCTTTGTCCTTTTTACCGATGTATTTTAATTTTGAGGGAGTTCTCTCTATCCTCTGCAGAGACTGTGCCTTGCAGTTTGAAGGGGAAGGGAAATTACTGCTCCTATGTCATGAGAAAGGGAAGAAATTTATCTTAAAGCAGAAATAAGCTCTTTTTAATTTTTCTTTCTTTTAAGTACAGAAAATAGAGAGAGGTAATGCCAAACAGCAAATCCCACTGTCGGCTTCATACCACCGTATTTTTAGAGCTTATATTTTTAACATTTTGATTTTATCAAAAGAAGAAAATGAAATTTTGTGCTCTTTCTCAACAGAAGTAATCTCAGCTCTGCATCAGGACTTTTTTCCTGCTGCTATGGAAGAAACTTGAAATGTGTTTAGCAGAGGGACTAAGTTATTTCCAAGGACTGTAACTGATCTTCTTTTTTCTCCAGGTTCCAGGCAAAGAAGAGTAGTGTAGAAAAATTTAATGTAACTAAGTGCTTCTTTCTATAATGTAAATCGGGAAACAAGAAAACTGTTTTCAATCTTTTTGTTTTGTTATTTTGTTTTGTTTTGTTTGTTTCTTTGTTTGGGAAATAAATGTTGGTTGTCTTTGATAATTACAACAGTTTAAATGTTCATAAGTATGTTAGTATCCCTTTTTTCTAACAGGGCAATGCACTTTAGCAGTAGTGTAGCTTAATATACATTTATTATTGCTTTTCATTTTCACAAATTTTAAACAATGTTACTGTAAGCATTTATTATCAATGGTTGAGCTGTTTGTGCATAAAACAAGCCTTGGGAAATAAAAAAAGAGTAAAATAAAATCCCTTCAACATGCGTATTTAAAAGAAAATAACTTTCCAAAAATATGTTTTTAATTTGAAACATATTGACTTAGTAAATAATTTTATCTATAGTAGTGAATTGAACTGATTGTTTCATTACCATGGGCTTCAAGATTTTAAAACTGTATCTCAGCCTCTCACCTCATTTTTATTCATGGATTGTAAGAGGAAAATAAAGTTTCCTGGCTTTAAAAATCCCAGTTGCTTTTTCAGCTTTGAATGAAGTAGTTGAAATTTGGAATGAAGAAAATATTCACTATGCACCTGTGGAATAGTCTGTTTCTGTCAAAAGCTGATTTAACATTTCAGCTTATTCTAGCTCCAGTTACTTTGTTGTTGGCTTCTATGTCTTCAGAGATTTGATTTTTCTTAAATTGACTTTAAGTACTAGTGAATGCTTTTGTAGCTTAAATTAATTGTGTTTCCTAGATTACTTCTTTGCAAGGGTTATAATCATTTCATGTTTAAATACAAATCGGTAATGTGAAAAGAAAATTGTCCTTAAATAAAGCAAGATCCAAAAGCTAGCTATTTAAAAAAATCCTTCTTTTTTATTCACCCTACCTAGATGTCTATGGAGTTCTGAGAAGCTGGCTCTCTAAAGAAAGGAAATTTGATAGTAAAGGTTGATAAGTTTTTCCTCTTCACTAATCATAGTTTTGTTCATCACTTCAATAGCAGACAGATGGGGGTGATGTAATTTCTTTCTGTTAATATTCCATTCATACAAGTTAGTTGTTTTATCCAAGAGTTAGCACAGATGTTTCAGTTGAAATTATTCTGTGAATGGTTTCTGCCATAGTAATCTTTAAAGAAAAGGACAGTACATGCACCATGTTTTTGTTCCACCAGCTTGTTTGATACAGACATATTTCGAGGAGTATGTGATCTCAGTCTTGTTCACAAATTAAAAAGGTTTACCATATAGTGCAGGTGGTACTGTTTCTCCGACAAACGTACAGAGAGCTTACCATTGCAAGGCAGGTCTTGTTCCAAATTCCACACAGAACTCTACCTCCTAGAGGTGACAAACTGATTTTAACATTAGGCATCTTTACTGCCTGTTGGAGAGGGAAGACAGGCTTCATTTTCATTTGCAGCTTCATGTAATCCTTCTTCCTTCCTTCACAGTATATTTTTGAAAGTATTTTTCTTTTTTGATCTAGAGCATAGAAAACTCTTTCAAGATCTACATTACTAGGTAGGGTTTTTGTAAGTTTATGACTTCTATCACATAATTTTTCTTTTAAACTGTGTGCTTACATAGAGGCAAGCTGGAAAATTGAGTGTTTCTAGAAGGCTAGAATCAAGGTAATGTCATATTTTCCAGCAAGAATACCAGATCTGTGTTGTGTGTGATTTAACCAGCAGTTTCTGTATGAAGAACAGTGTTCACTTTGTTTACTGGAGGATTACTGAAAATCCTATAATTCATCACTAGTCTGTCAGAAGCAAGTTTTAGCTGATTTAGTGCTTCATTCAGAATTGAAATGTACATATTTTATCTTAAATGTTGAGTGTTCTATTTCAAGTCTTACATTCTAGCTTTGTGTAGAATACAAATAGCCTTAGTATGTATTTTTGTAAAATGACAAACCATATTAATGAAAGAAGATGCTTCAAGGCATGTTGCTATGAGGTTAAAATGTACTGCTTACTTATTATAAAGCTGTATTTCAAAAGAAATTAACTGTTTGGACTGTAAGGTTATTATAATGAATGATGAGGGTTTGTAGCCCACAGAAACTAGTTCACACATAAACTAGTGTGTGTAGCATTAGAGATCTGGACTGGTTGATTTAAGAAGAGTAAATGCCTGTATTTAATATCCTGTTCCTTATATCAGTCACAACTCTTGCATCTACTTGATACCTCAGCACGTTAAGTGGTAAGTATAGGCTGCTAAGAAACACTTGTCAGGGAAGACTTTGGGTTGCTTGTGTTTCTTCACATGTTCTATGAGGAAGTTGAATGTCTTTATAGAATTAGACAGCAATCTGTTCTTTCAAAACCAGTAGTTAATGAAAGGACTTAGTCTGTCACTTTACAGCACTTTACAGCTGCAACAAATGAGTTGCAGCTAATAGCTTTTCCCAGATATTAATTAAGAAATTGAAAAGCTCCAGGAAGAGGATTAGCCATCCAACATTTAATTATTCCTTTAGTTAAAAAGTATTTTACTGGAACATTTCTCATTCTTGTCTGTAAATTAAGAAATTGGTGTGTTCTAAAAATAAACTCAATGCTAGTGCTCATGCAGACTCAACCTATTCGGCCTGGGATTAAAAAACAAACAATGTACCACTTCAAATTATGAATAACCTTGAGCAAAATAGTTGTGCACTTAATGTTGTGTATCATACCAATCAAGGGCTTTCTAACTGGGACCACCAAATTATATCTCAAATCACATGGATTATTTCCGTCTTTAACTTTTTTTTTCCATAGATTTTCAAAAGGCCTTTCCAAGACGGGTTGCGTTTAACCTTCACTTCTTTGGTCTGGGAGAATGAAGTTAGAGTAGCTGAGGCTACACAGGCCAAAACTGGATGCTTAGGTGATATGATTAAGGGAGGTTGTGGTGATACTAGACATAGGGGTAGGTGTTCTGCTGAGAGCATCTTTTACCAGCCGGTTTCTTGTTTGTCCCCACTGGAACCTTTTTCCCACCATACACAGACCATTACATCTAAGCTTTTCTCCTAGAGTCCTGCAGTCCCTCAATATCAGAGCTTCCCATTCCCTTCTGAATACTTCTCTGGACTTCCCCAGGTCCCCTGTCTCCCCTTTGCCTTCCTGCCTTTCTTTTTATTCCTCCCCATATGGACCTTCTCCCTTTTGTTGCTTGATTTGAAAGAGCGAAGTTGCAATACATGCTGCTTGGCAAGGGGTATGACTGATCAGCCAGATGTAGATCTTGTAGCTGGGAAATATGCCCTTCATCACTCTCCAGACAATCTCCACTCTCTAGTCAGGGGACTTGAATGCTTTGAGAGCCTTGGGCTAAACACTACAGCCTGCCTCTCAGCTGTGGTAAGGCAGAGTTTTAACTCTGTGGCCCACGTGTTGTAGGTCTGAGATGCATCTGTGTCCTTAATGAAGAAAAAAGGAATAATAGGAGTAAACAAGGTGCCTTTTAATACTGATTATCATTTGTGGTATTGTTGGCACTTTGATTTTACTGTCTTTGCCAGGATTATATGTTATGACAGGGAAACTGAAGTAACACATATTTCTGCCGTCCCACCAAACTCAAAACCCAAATGCCTCTGAAAAAACCACTGTGCTCTGTGAACAAGACCCATTGTTCCAGAGACAGCAAATTGGGAATCAGTATTTTGCAGGAACCAGGGCTGTTGGCAGTCTCAGTCTTTGGAACAAAAATGTATGCAGTGCTACCACAGCTGGGGAACTCAGGATTCACCAGCAACTCCCAGCGTGAAAATTCTCTGTTGTGCTTTCTTCCTCTCCTTCCTAGCCGAAAGATCAACACACCACAGATGACATCATTGTCTTGATAGTTACACATCTAGTTACACAGGTCTTTCTCAAAGTCTCCATCCCCATCTTCCCCCAACCCTTTCTCCACAACTACTTGCCTTTGCTTCTGCAGAAACAAATGTAATGTCCCAGGGGTGGCTTCTGTGTAAGCATATGTTCAGGTTTCAGGTCTGATATCTTGGCTTGTTAAAGGAAATAGAAATCCCATCTCAGTGAGGTCATAAACACTCACTTTTGTGCTTGCCACATTGTGACTACTAATATTTTAGCATTAAACCCTTGACCTCTTTCTTAGGTGGTTTCTAAGGTCTAAAATGTGGAATCTGGAATGATGTTTTATTAAATTTTTGAACTACTTTTCAGAAAATTATTTACATTTCTACGTTGTTGAATATCTCTTGAAAGGTACATGGTTAAAAGGTACTGGAAGAATTGGAGCAGAGAGAGAAAAAATGAAAATAATATTTACTGTGTGCATATTTATACACATATGTATATTCATACTCCTACCTACATTAACACTCTCTTTGCAGTATAATACAGACTATCCTATCTCTCATTCATAAACATTCCAGGTTTTCAGTTGCTGGCAAATAATGATCAATTCTGTTGATACAGTCAGTTTTGAAAGGAAACATGCATTCAAAATGCTGGAGATAAGAGATGGAAGAGTTCCTGTTACTTCTATAGACACAATGAATCTCCAAGATCAAAAGGCTCCCTGTTTTAAAAGGTTCACCCATTTCTACTTTTGAAGGTCTGCAGATCACCAGTCTTGGTTTTAAGTTCAGTTAGAAGATTGTTTAGTATGTAGGTAACAGCTTTTGCAAATAATGTGTCTCCAGAGCTGTTGTTTACACATAAACCAAACCACATATTTTTAAAAATTAATGGAGACTTGAAAATGAAGCAATGGCTGTTTATAGATTTAACAATTTAAATCCTAACAGTCAAGCAACATGACTACTAGATGTGAGAAGTAACTTAATTTAATCTACATTGTTGGCCTGCAAAAACCATTGTAAAATATTTTAGGGAAAAATACCTTACTCTTGTGAGGTTGATTGTACAAATTTAAGTCCACTTACTTTTGTCAATGAATCTTGGTTTTCTTCAGATATGTAAAATACACAGCCCATCTCTGCACAAATGCACAATTCCTAAAACAACCCAGTTACTGTTTAAACAGCTAGTGTAAATAATGAACCACTCCATTACCAAGAGTATAAATAAATGTAGACAAGTAAGAGTTCTCTAGAGCTGAAAGTTTAGGTTATGCAAAAACTTCAACAGCTGTAATTTGTAGGTCCTTGTAGACTGAGGGGTGTGAGTGATGTAAACTCTAGAATGTTGACATTTAATGTATGTCTATTTTGTCATTTTGCCAAAAGGCAGGACTTCGGTATTCTGTTTCTTTTGCTGTGTACAAATTTTGAACAGGGCAACATCTAGCAGAAAAAAATCCACAAAATGCCTTGTGCTTTGCAGTGCTGTAAACAGAGTACAGTACTCTACTGCATGATGAGTGATGAGTGAACATTTTAGGGGAGTCTGGTCCTAAACTTCTTTTCCCTGGGTGAAATAAGAAAGAATAATAGGAGAGCAAAATATATTAATTGAAATTTATTTCTTCACGTGTCAAGATTTAATTTAATAAAGTTAACTTCAATAGAAGTGTGCTTCCAATTCAATCATAATCAAAAAAGTTTGTTCTCTTCTATTCTTAGCTAGTTGAAGAGATGTAAGACCTTTGGATCTGAGCCTTTAGGTCCCTATGTCTAAGGACATAAATGGAAGCAACTCAGTTCTTCCCTCAACTCTAAAGTAACCACATACCTGTAACTTCAGTGAACCACAGTTGGTAACAGTTTAACCAACACTTCAGAAATTTGGTCAGTTTGGTGAGAATATAACATTTAAGATCTAACCTTAAGCCAGCAAAATTATATATTTTCACTAGGTTTAGTGCAAGTCCTTTGGCTTAAATTGATAAAGTGAAAATATGAGGAAAGTTAAGAGCTTTCCTTGGGCTGTGGGAGAAGAAGAGAGGGAGGAAAAAAGGGACAGATAGAGAAAAATAGAGAGAAGGCAGACTGATGATGAGCAGACCAATGTGAAATATATCCTTGGTCCTGGGATTTTTTTTAATAGAGAGTGGTTCATATTTTATGGTTCTTGTCCAGAGCATAGTCCACAGGGTCATTTAGTCAGAGAATACGACTACACAAGCAATCATAAACTACCCAAGTGCTGTGCTAAGTTACTGAGTGAAGGTACAGAATTAAATCAAGCTGCTCTTCTTAGCTGCCTGTTTTGAAACACTCACAGTGAGAATCTCTGCTAGTTCACAAGGAGGGTATTTTTCTCCATAAATTTGCTGTTATTTTTTTAAATAACCTACTCTGATTAGACTGCTGAACCTTCACTTTATTTATTGCAATACAACAGCGACATGTCACACAGGAAGCAACTCTGCTGTTTCTGAATAGACTATCCCCCCATGTTTGCTGGCATAAAGACTGCCAGTTAAGCATTCAATCTTCTAGGAAAGCTAAGTCAGGAAATGAAAGCAGGAAGAAAATATGTCTATTAATGACTCCATCCATTCCAATGGTATCAGGGATTCTGAAAGTGCTTCTGAATGGTAACTATCAACTTCAGAGGTCTTTTGCATAAGCCGTGGTCAATGTGATGGTGACACCCCATTTAGTTCTTCATTTCCAACAGCAGCAAGCATTATGGTACACACAGAAGCAGCACAGCTGGGTGAGACAGTTTATCCCCCTTATATCTGCCATTGGAAAGCTTTCTGCAGACTACCTGAAGGAGCTGCAGCTCCATACAGCGGGGGGTAGAACATGCCAAAAGGAATGTCTGGAGAATGACTGCTATGCTGCAGTTCATGCAGGAAAGAGCAGCAGCTCTCTTGCTTCAGGCTTTCTTTACTGCCTTTGGGATTCAGGGTGCACTTGCAACTCAGGTTGCAAAGACAATGGTTTTTTGCATTGTACCTTGTGTCTCTTACACTCACCCAGCTTACACAAAAATGTTACCTCATGTGTGTATTTCTATGGCACCTTCTAAGGAGCTGATCTGAGGAATTATTTTCACTATTAGGATTTCTTAATTATTTCTGTGCATAATAAAAATTGTAATGACTTCAATCATAGCTAGGGGATTACAGGTACAAGCAAGAGGTAAAGCGTTCTTGTCTCTGTTTATCTGGATTGAAACCAAGACTTAAAGGTGAAAGACTGGCAGAGACAAGAATTACTACACTAGATTTCCTGACAAGCTGCAGCTTGAGGTGAATGAATGGACTTTAATTAATGCCCCTATTCTCCCCATGAAGAAAAGAAAAAACATTTACTAACAAAAATCTGGATACTTTCTTAGTTAATCAATAACTTTCTGCTACTCTACTAAAAAACCACATTTTCAGATGCTTGGGATCTGTAAACACTTATGTCTTAATCACTTCTGGCCTACAGTATTTTAAAGACAACATAAATAGAAGTGCCTTTGTTAAATTGTCTTATTTTTGAAAACTTTGAAATCTGAAAGAAACTTTTTTTTTTCATAATACATATTTTTCTAGGTGGAGGTAATTTTTTTAAATTACATTGAATTTCACAGGATTTCTCACTTGTACAACTAATACAACACTTTGTTCTTCCATCCTAAAACCATGCTTCTGTAGGCCCAATACACAGGGTATAGTAATGAATTAACACATGAATTTTTGACACAGGCCTATTTTATTCTTTCATTAAGTACTGTAATCATCGAAGTGGTTATACATAACTTTCACTCTTGAATAGATTTTCCACAACTAAAATACCAGAAACTTTCAGAAAATTGCAGTGTCTAATAGTACAAAAAAGACTGAGGTAATGTTCAATTGAATAATTTCATTCCTATTGGTACTGAATTATAGTTTAGTCTCCAGACATCCTCCAAGCAAGTCTCAATTTTGGTCAGACTTTTTTATACTCCAGTTGACTAAAGTGGGATAACTAGTAATTACAGCCTTTGTTCCCACTTGCTTAGCTCTTTCTCTCACAAACCTTAGCTAGAAAGTCTGTGGTGGAAAATGTCAACATAAACCCTTCACCTTGTTTTGTTATTCTGTGTTAAACATCACCACACCTAAGCAGCTTCCCTTGAATGCTTATTCACTAGATTGGGGGAAAACTACAGAAATTCAGTCATACCTGTATCCTGTAATAAATGATTTATCTCAATATACCTCATTAGACATACTTCTGCAGTGAAATGGCATAGTTGGATCTTATACTAACTTAGTTCATATAACATTTGTAGTTGATAGGCTAGCACATTGAGGTTGGTGTTGAGTGTTAAGATTCCTTGTTTGAAAAGCAAAATGCATATGAAAGTGTTTGGTTATTGACTTGCTCATTGTCATTGTACTGAAGCTCAATTAATATCACTGTTATAAATCTCTTTTTTTAAAACAAGTAATTAAAAGTGTAGCAATCAGAATGTGAATACAAGTCAGAATGTGATATAGTCTTTTGTATTAACTAAAGCAGCAAGGGGCTGTTGCTCAAGTCAAATTTTACCATAAATTTTAAGTCCACTAAGAATTACTGGTTTATGACTCAGGCCAATAAGGTCACTTCAGATCTGCTTATAAGCCTTGTTACAGTAACATGATACAGTATATATGTTGCCTCTTTTGTTTATGAAGTAGTTTTGCAAAATCAATTGGCTGAAAGTTTGTGGTAGCCTTTTTCTTGAAACTGATGGGTAGAATGGTGGATTAGTTGAGTTGCTGTCCTGTAGCAAAATAGGCGTTCTTCAACTTTTGCAGTCTATGAATGTCCTTTGTCATTAGCATTTAATTTTACTTTTGTCATTTTGTAGACCTTTTTCTGGACAGGCATTTCTGCCAGTTAAGAATCCATCTGTTATTGTTCTTTTCTCAAACTCCTATTAGCAGTTGTAAGCACACAAGAATCACAATACCAAATACTCATTTCTGACTTCTCTTTTAATTTCTGCATGAGCTGCGCAATTTAGACTTTTTTACAGGTTTTTGAGGGAGGGCTTGGATTTTTTGTTTAGTTATTCTTATTCAGAAGAGAAAAAAAAGAGGGAAAAATATGTATATGTATATGTATATGTATATG